>ML785332.1:752001-763327 GCA_009831015.1 Picea engelmannii
ATTCAAAAAAAATTCCATGGCATTCAACCAATCTATTAAATCCTCTGGTTTAAGACTCCCTACATATTATGAAACTTCCATTTTAATCCCATCATTTCTCCCTTCTAGGGCCCTGGGCATCCTTTCTTCAAAATTCATACTCTCTAATTGTTCTTCTTCATGTTATATATGTTGATCTACCTCTCCTTGGTTTGTCTCCTCATCATACACTTCTCTTTGTATTATTCTCTAACTAGCCAACACATTTGTAATATCTTCTACTTGCCTTTGGAGGTTTTGCATATCTCTATGCATTTGAGAAAGACTTGCTCTTCCTCTTCATATCCCAACCATATTCCTTCTCTGATACTAGATGATGTAGCCAATAAACTTTGATTCATTTACAATATAAAAAAAAAAACATACAAACACACGAGAATGGAAAATAAATCTATTGTATTCCTTCTCCATCCTAACTATTATAATGGAAGTTCAACCCCTTATAACTACTATATGAGATTTTCGAAAACAACTGATTTTAGAAAAACAAATAATTTTAGAAAATTCTCGCATGACTCTAAAACTAACCAATAGCTAAAAGCTAACTAGAGTGACACTATTTTTCAACTCTTTTTTTTATTAGTTGCATAAACTAAGAGATAACTGATAATTACTAATTTAAAAAAACACTGAAAAAACACTAAAACCCCAATTTGAGGCCTTATATGAAGGAACTTGGCCCTGTAAATGTGTTGAAATGATGTTCAATTCGAAGGATCATATCGACACATCAATGAACTCTTCAAGACACAACTCCCTGTAAAGTTTCATCATAAATGAATAACTGAATCAAAATTTATGACCCTCGAAAAATCATGCATCACGCACTTCATGTTGAATGTTCTCCTTTAAAGTGCCCATAAAGAGATTTAAAAAATTATCCTCATGAATGTTCTTTACCCTGAGACTGAGCTTTTGGAATTGTTTAGTGTGTTATGTAACTGAGCCTTTTTTCCGAAGATTTATCAATTGACTAAAGAATGTATTTCTCTTAATATCCCCATAATGTGATATCAATTCTTCCGTAAAAATGGACCAAGAGATAATATAGTCATTTTTTTTTTCACAAAGCCATCACCAAACAAATTGATCATTTTCTAAATATAAGGATGCAATAGGTACCTTTTGTACGCTTGGAACTTGGCGTAAATCAAAGTATTGCTCCATCTGGAATATCCATGTTATATGATATTACGAGGCCTCATGGGGGGAGAAGGGCATGTGGGCCTCATGCGAGGACCCACTGCCCCAAGTTAAAATTCTTTCATTTTTCTTTTTATTTATTTTTATTATTTTATTATTTTATTTATTTATTATTTTTTTTAGGGTTAAATTTTAATGGTTTATGTTTTAAATAATAGTTTGAATTAAAATTTATATTTTACTTTTTAATAGTTATGTTTTATGTTTTAATTAATGGTTATGTTTTATGTTTTAATTAATAGTTAAATTTTAAAACATAATAATGTTAATAATGTTTTAAAATTTATTTATATTCAAAATTATGTTTAAATTATACTTAAATTTATGGTTAAATTCATGTTTAAATTTAAAAACTAATTAAAGTGACTAATAAATTAGAATGATTAATTAATTAAGTGAGTAATTAATGCTAATGATATATAAGGATAAAAAATAAATCACATTAATTAGTTTAAATGAAAATTTTAAGGACCTAGACTAGGATAAGCGGGAGGGGGCTTCATACGCACTAGGAAGGTAAGTTAGAGGAATTGGCGAGTGTGGTACAGTGATAGTGTAGCTACCAGGAAAGGGAGTCAATATTTTTCTTAGGCGAAGACATCGAGCTTAGATTTTTTAACCCTGACCTAGCCACTTCCCCTAAAGAGAGTAACGTCTATTTACAGACAAGTAAAAAAAAACTTACGCCTAACCCTTTTTTCAAGTTTAAGTTGCGCAAACGTGAATTTCCATAGACTCTCCGTGACAAACTTTTGGTGGATGTAGATTCAATTATACAGGAAAGTTAGGACTCGAGGAAATGGAGGCAGAGGGGCATCGTCGCAGGGACCACCAACGCTGCCACCGCCATCGCCTAAATTAGCTCTCATTCTGCGCTCTTTGGAGGCCATAAATGAAACTTTAAAGGGTCATCATCCAACAGGGATCAAAGTGGAGCCCACACCATCTAGAACAGGTAATATTGAAGTGTCGATGGATTCAGGGGGAGGGACTCCACCCGAGGACATCACTAGAGAACTGCAAAAGATCAAACTTCCATAGTTCGTCGGGGGTCATGCCAGTGAACGTGCAGAAGAATGGTTGGAAGGGATGACATGATGTTTCGCCTGAAGAGACTATGCTTCCACATCAAAGGCGAAAATAAAAATATTTCAGTTAAGGGACAATGCCTTGAACTGGTGGGGAAACCTCGAGAGGCAGTTGCACCTTACCCCAGACACCGTCTCTTGGTAACTTTTTGAGGAAAGGTTCTGAAGGAAATATCTACCAGCTTACTATGAGGAACAACAGGTGGGAGCATTTCATGCTCTAGTAAAGGGGAATAGGGTCGTGGAAGAGTACAAGATTAGGTTCATGGAGTTGGTGAAATATGTTTCATACATGGATAATGATCAACGACAGGAAGAACGCTTTGTCTATGGGTTAAACCCTAAGATAAGGGCCATGGTGCGGATGTGGAAACTGTCTTTAGTAGCGGAAGTAGTTGAAAATGCACGTTATGCAGAGGAACACATGAACTTAAATGGAGGTACGAGATCGACCTTTCCGCATCATCCTGGATTCGTTGGGAAGTCCCCTAGGGCCTTCTTGATGAGAGGGAGCTCTAGACCACCTCCTTATGGTAATAGAGTCACACCAAGGACAGTTGCTATAGGTATTTCAATGGCAGCAAGTGCAGCATCCCGCTCATCACCAATGACACAGGCAGGTCCATGACCTTCTCAGGGAGTAGCTAGTAGGGGCAGGGGAAACAGGGGAAGGAACTCATTTCAGAGACCGTCATAGAGCAGTGCGCAGATTCAATCTTGTGTTACATGTTGGGGATGTGGAGTGCCCCATTACCAGCGTGACTGCCCAGAGTTGCAAGAAGGATTTGTGCATAGAGAAGGAAAGGCCCCGATGGGAAGAGCAAGTGGTAGCCACCATATTTATGCAATAGTTAACAATCATCAGGAAGAGCATCAATCCATGGTGGTGGAGTCATCAGGTAAGCTAAATCATATCAATGTTAAAATTTTATTTGATTCTGGTGCTACAGATAGTTTCATTTCAATCTGCATTAGAAAAGAGTGGGTTGGCAGCCTACAAGCACGACGACTTTAAACAAGTCGAGATGGCTTCGAGGGAAAAACAAGTGGTAAGACCTAGCATTGATAATTGTCTAGTAGACCTGGGAGTGTGTACTACTAGGTTCAAGGTATACTTCACTACCCTCAGGACGTATGACTTAATCATTGGAATGGATTGGTTAGAAGCCCATGGAGCTATGGTAGATTTTTTCGCAAAAAGGGTGCTTTGTGTTGAAGATGAAGGAAGTCCAGTGGAGATCCACAGTGTACAGAGAAAGGTGTCTCTATGCTTTATCTCAACTATGAAGGTTAAGCAGTGCATGAGGCAAGGGTGTCAACTTTATGTAGTGGAAGCAGTGAATGAAAGGAAAGGACCCTCCTTGGATCGATACCCTGTGTTGTTATAATTTAAGGATGTTTTTCCAAATGAGTTGCCAGGGTTACCTCCTGAGAGGGAGATTGATTTTACTATTGAGCTAAAACCTGGTGCAGAACTAATTTCCAAGACTCCGTATAGGATGATAGCGCCAGAACTTTGTGAGTTGCAGATGCAGTTGAAGGAGCTACTCAACTTAGGGCTAATAAGGCCTAGTGTCTCACCTTGGGGTGCACCAGTAATTTTTTTGAAGAAGAAGGATGGTTCCTTACGACTGTGTATATATTATAGGGACTTGAACTGTTCTACAGTCAAAAATAGGTACCCAATGCCACGAATAGATGATCTCTTCAATCAGATGAAAGGAGTAGCGGTATTCTCAAAAATTGATTTGTGATTAGGGTATCACCAGTTAAGGATTAAGGAAGGCGATATTCCTAAAACTTTCTTTCGAACTCAATTTGGGAATTACGAGTTCGTTGTAGTACCTTTCGGATTAACCAATGTGCCAGCAGTATTCATGAGCCTCATGAATGGTGTATTCCGGAAATACTTAGACCGCTTTGTATAAGTATTTCTAGATGATATCCTCATCTCTTCCAAGAACGAAAGAGAACATGAGGAACACTTGTGAGTGGTGTTGTCCTGCCTTAGAGAGAACAAATTGTATGGGAAGTCGTCGAAGTGTTCCTTCTTCCAAAACGAAATTCACTATTTAGGTCATATCATTTCCGGTGAAGGAATCTTTGTGGACCCATAAAAGGTAAAGGCCATTATGGAATGGCCAGTGCCGAAATTTTCTCATGAGGTAAGAAGCTTCATGGAGCTAGTAAGTTATTATCGAAGATTTGTGGAAGGTTTCTCTAAAATAGCGAAACCCATCACCACTTTGCAGCGCAAGGGGGTCAGGTATGAATGGACAGAATAATGTGATAGTGCATTCATCGAGCTTAAGAGGTTACTAACTAGTGCTCCAATTCTATGAGTGTCGGATATGGAAAAGGACTTCACAGTCTGCATGGATGCCTCGAAGAAAGGGTTGGGGGTCGTGGTAATGCAGGATGGAGGAGTGATAGCCTATGCATCAAGGAAGTTGAAGAAACACGAGGAGCTTTACGCTACTCATGATTTAGAGTTGGCAGCTGTAATGTTAGCTCTAAAACTTTGGAGGCACTATCTAGTGGGGAAAAACTTTGAGCTCAAAATGGACCATCAAAGTTTAAAACATATCTTCACTCAAAGGGATCTGAATGCTAGGCAAAGGCGATGGAGTGAGTTTATGAGTGAGTACGATTTTGGTATTTCTTACATCAAGGGAAAATAAAATGTGGTCGCGTATGCCTTGAGTAGGAGACCACGAGTCTTCTCCTTGGTACCCTTAAAATTCAATCTGAGGGAACGTGTGTTGACGCAACTCCTTGGAGATAGTTGGTATTTAAAGGTTACTTCAAACCTCGAGAGTGGGAAGCAGTTAGATCCAAAGTATGATGGATATAGCCTAGAAGCAGATGGGCTATTAAGATATTGAGGAAGGATGTACATCCCTGAAAGTGGGGATATTCAAAACATTATACTGAAGGAATCCCATAGAGCAATTTATTGTGCGCATCCAAGTGTGAAGAAAATGTACGCATACATGAGGAAGCTCTTCTTCTAGGTAGGCATGAATCGTGATGTATTCCATTTCATCGCCAAGTGCCTAGAGTGTCAACAAGTGAAATCCGACCACCATCACCCGACAGGACTCCTACAACCACATGATGTTCATATGTCCAAGTGGGAATTCATTTCTATGGATTTTGTTATGGGATTGTTGCTCACATCTCATAGACACAATGTCATTCTTGTAATAGTTGATAAGTTAACCAAGAGTGCTCATTTTATTCCAGTTGGAGACACTTACGATGTCACTGATATGGCACGCGTGTTTGTAAGTGAGTTCATATGTTTGCATGGGATACCCAAGAAGATCATTTCAGATAGGGACTATAGATTCACTTCTAGGTTTTGGAAAAGTTTCCAGTCAGCGTTGGGGACTCAGTTGAACTTAAGCACAACTTATCACCCTAAAATAGATGGGAAAACTGAGAGAGTAAATCAGGTTATGGAAGATATGATTAGGATATATGTCATGGATAATCAAACCCATTGGGAGAAGTACCTACCTTTGGTAGAGTTCGCCTACAATAACAATTTTCATAGCTCCATCGGAATGCCACCCTACGAAGCTCTGTATGGAAGGCCATGCAGAACACTGTTGAGTTGGGAAAGATTAGAAGACCAAGTGACAGTTGGGCCAGAATTGATTCAAGAGATGGAGGAACAGGATATACAGATCAAGCAGAGACTAAATGAAGCACAGGATAGACAGAAAAGTTATGTTGATGCACACAGGACTGAATGAAGTTATAAAGTTGGAGATCAGGTTTTCATTCATATCGGGCCTAATAAGAGTACCATTCAGTTCGGGAAGGGGACAAAGTTGTCACCTAGTTTGATAGGACTATTCAAAATCCAAGAGAAAATTGGACTTGTTGCCTATCATCTCGTACTGCCACCCCACTTGCATAAAACTCATAATGTTTTTCATGTATTTGTCTATGTCATTATGTTGTTGATGAATCACATAAACTAAATTGGAAGGAATTATAGGTATTGGACGCGGGAACCCTCATGGTAGAATTGTTACGCTTATTGGACCGTAGAGTCCGATAGCTCGAGAACCATCTGGTAGACAAAGTTAAGGTCCAGTGGGACAAGTATAGTCCAGGATCTGCTACTTGGTAGGATGTCGAGACATTATGACGAGATTATCCCTCACTTTTTTGACCACCCCGAGAATATGTTTCTCGAAGGTTGGGTGTATGTAACACCACCTTTTGACTTAGACAACTAGGATTACCTGAGGCCTAATTACCTTTATTTTCTATTCTCAGTGAAACTATTAATAATACACTTGAAGTTTTAAGACATACGAACCTTTATGAATGTTTAAATGTTATTTGAATGATGATGGGTATGATGCAATATATTATGTGAATGTAAATTCTATGAATATTTAAATATTATTTGAATGATGAAGGATATGATGCGATCTATTATGAGAATGTAAATTCTATGAATTTTTAAATATTATTTGAATGATGATGGATATGATGCGATCTATTACAAGAATGTAAATTATATGAATGTTTAAATGCCATTTGAATGATGATGGATATGATGCGAGCTATTATGTAAATGAAAATTTTATGAATGAGTAACGTCAATTGAATTATGGGGATATTATGAGATCTATTTCTAACTTGAAAACTTGATATTAAGTTGTTGGTACGTGGATACCGAATTGAGATTATGGTTGTATGCAATTACATGATGATAGTTCATAGATATGTATGAGTTTGTGTTATAGACTAATCCACAAGCCAATGGGCTATGAAATAGCCAAGGGATAATGGTAATGAAAGTGGATGTCATGACCACCGACCGAGAAACAATATGGTATGAATTTTAGTATGTGAAATTATATTGGTTTGAATGCCTAGCTATGATATGTGGATCAGTGCAGGATTTCAGGTGGTGAGACTGCCTAAAACTGAATAAACGATGATAAAATTCCCAACAACACGGTGCCACTATATATTCCATTGTAGGGTGTGGACCCTAGTCCTGTTAGGAGGGGTAGAGGCATTTCCCACCGTGTATCCTTCGAAACCTGGAGTCATGGGAGGATGGTGTTAGCTCATGCTCCCCTAGACGTGTGATGATGATTGTTAGTTTCCTGCTAGGGAAGCTTGGTCAAGATAGTGACACTTCCGCTTACGGGTTCTATTTGGAGTTAGGTCAATATAGTTGACGCTCCAAGATAGTCCAGCAGAGGAAGGATAGGAATGGAAGATGGAAGTAAGTTAGGGAGAAAGGATTAACAGAAATAGTTGAGAGTGTATGGATATTTGCCTTATGGTGGAAATTATTGTGTTTCCTTTTGAAAAGAAAATGCGTATATATGTATATTCATAATTACTTAACTAAACTACAATTGTCCAAATAAACATTGTTGAGCTAGATTATTGTAATTAAGGGATTTCGCAAACATTTGTCTAAGAATATTATCTTTTATAACATCAATAGTCTTGTTGATTGGATTGGATTACAAAAATTACTATAGAAGTGATAGTTATTGTTATTAGTACATGCACGAGACTTGTATGTACTAGCTACACATGCATTTATTGCACATGTACACTAGTGTGTATGAGTTTTCTTGGTTTACTTACTGATGATGTTGTTTATGGGATATGAATGTGTGAACCATGTGTCATTTCCCTTGTATCATAAAATACTTTAACTTCAGGACGAAGTTTCCTAAAGGGTGGGTGTATGTAACAACCCTAAGTAATTAATCAATTGTCAGGATTTAAATAATTGTTTCATGTATATTAGTCTAATTAATTAATTAATTGTCGTGATTAAATATTTGTTTAATGTATATTAGTTTAATTAATTAATCAATTAATAATCATGATTAAATATTTGTTTAAGAAATATTGGTTTAATAAATTAATAATTTTCATTTTGAGACTTAGTGTATTGGTAGATGACCCATTAATGAAAAGGGGATAAGGTGGTTGACACTTAATGGAGGGATAAGGTGGGTGAGACTTAATGAAGGGAGAAGGCAGTGAATAAGGGAGGGGGGAAAGTAGGATAAGGGGAAGGGAAAACACTTGGGAAGGGGACTTTTGTTACACTTGGGAAGGGGACTTTTGTTTCTGGGGAGCATTATTTTTTCATATTGGAGGAATGTATTACTGGTTTTGCTTGAGGAGCTTGTTAGAGGTCTATCACAGGGGGCACTTGTTGCCGGTAGTTTTGGGCTCGGGAGGGGCAAAAAATCGTAAGGATTCCTGGAGCTAGGGAGTCAAAGAGGCTCTTTTCCTAGCTCGCTAAGAGGAAAAGATTCAGTTTTCAGGCAGTTTCAAGAAATTAGCAACAACAGGAAAGAAAGGGACAAACTTCTTCTTCAAGAGGTAATTTTCTAGTGTTAATTTTGTTTTGAATGAAAGTTATGATATGTATCTAGGTATTGAAATTGTGTAATCTGTTTTGTGACTATTTTGGACTGTATAAATTGAGAATTTGATATTTAACTGATTAATTTGCTAGAACTCCATCATAAATTAGATAGATTTGTTGTAATGCAAACAAAAATAGAAATTATATGTCCTGATCAAGAAAATAAAAGTAATTTAGATTACAAATTTACCATTTAACTTTGAAGCCATAATGAAGGGCTTTACAACCATCAAACTTCATCATATCTATCTTTGGAATAAAGTAGTTCCTTGGTATTGACTTGAAGCCTTGATAATGTGGATCTTGAAGTGATGAATAATTCTGAAATTGGATATTGGTACTCTCCAATTGTGATAAAATATTCTCCATATATAATTGAGTCTCAACACCAATGTTCTCCTTATTTCCAAGATTTCCGTATCCTTTTTAAGGATCCCCTTTAAGAAGAGGGTTTCTATGGATTTTTTCATTTCATTCATTTTCTTTTCTATTTCATACATATTTTCATTTATCTTATATTCTATATATCCAGTATTTTCATTCATCTTCTTATCCATATCATTCTTATTTTCATCCAATTTCTTTTATATATGATCTTTCTATTCTATTTTGAAACATTATTAAGAATTACCAATCACCCTTTTAAAACAAACACAATCCAAATTTTACAATATTAAAAAGTTAAAACCTTATCACATTTATAATAAACTTAATTTGATTATTAATTTTCATTACAACACTTCGTTTTATTCAATTAAATTTAATTAAATTTTGTTATTTATCCCAAATACACTTCATCAAAACTTAATTAATTTCACCACATCAACAACTAAATGTCTATCCCATTCATACATTTAAGAACTCCAATTGAGAGATTAACCAGCTTCCTTTGACACTCCAATCAAAGGATTGAACTCCATTATTTGGAATAAAATTCCAATCAACTTCAAAGTCAACCACCATAATTAGAAAAAAGATATGTATATTTTCAAACCAAAGTAGTGTAAACTCCCACTTTTGTCATAAAAATCCGTGGATGGTTTTGAATTTTCAAGAAGCCGTGAAAGACACAAACTATAGAGATCTGGAGTTAGAAAAGACTTCGATATGAACGTGATTATATAATAAAGGATTTTCCACAGGATAAAAATATTTAGGTAAAAAAGTTAAACAAATGGTATAAAAAAACAAATTAAAAAAAAAAAATTAAAACAACATATACAATGTAATGAAACAAAGGCTCCAATTAACCAATATATGTAATGAACATATTTACAATCAAAACGTTACAGAAAGATATGTTTCAATAAAATGAAATATTCATCATACACTGACAAAGAACATCTCGTGTCATTTAAATGTATTTTCTATATATATATATATATATTGTTAATTTGTGGGGGACCTGTTTGTTACGTGATTAACCTGTGGTTTGAGAAATCGCGACTCAGGGGCATTTAAGCCGTCAAAATCACCTGGGGACATCTAAGCCGTCAAAATCACCCGAGGATCGCATCCGGCCTGAGCCACACCAACCCTTAACATGGTTGGATTTTTTGTCCCCACAGATTTCGAACCGATGAATAAATCACCCGGGGACATCTAAGCCGTCAAAATCACCCGAGGATCGCATCCGGCCTGAGCCACACCAACCCTTAACATGGTTGGATTTTTTGTCTCCAGAGATTTCGAACCGATGACTTTAACAACACGGAGTGGCTTAACAACACACTCAGTCACCGACTATCCTACACCTCGGAGACTTTATATATATATATATATATATATATATATATATATATATATATATATATATATATTATTTTCAATATATTAAACAATTAAATTAATTAAATTGTGAGATTATTTTAAATAATAGACATCACACAAAATTGTTGTTTTTAAAATACATAATAATATTGTTATTTTTCATTATTAAATTTAAAGTATTTTAATTTTGATTTTTGTTTAATGTATAAATATCAATTAATGTATTTGTTTATAAATTATATAAACAAAAAATATCTATTATTTTATACTCAAATGTTAAAAATGTGTGAGTACCATCCTATATATATATATATATATATATATATATATATATATATATATAACTTCTTTATAATTATTAAAAATAAATTTAAAAATTTAATTTCAATATTAAATATAAAGAAAAAAAGTCAAATCAAAATTTAAGGAAAAAATGTGGTGTGATAAAGAGTTAGAGGAAAAAAGAAAATTAAGGTATTATAAAGATGTAGATCAAAATTATTTATTTGTTTAAAGAAAAAAAAAAGCATTGCTAAGATAAGAACAAATTGGTAAGATAAGAAAAAAATAAGCATTGCTAAGATAAGAACAAATTTTCAAGAGCTCCATAGTGAAAATGGGCGTTGGTCAATTCTTAAAACGCCATGGGATGAAAGAGTGTGTCACCTTTGTGACACTAAAAAGGTTGAAGATGAAAATCACTCTCTTAGATTGTCCAGCCTATACCCATATTAGATCTCATTTTCAAAATATTGATCACACT
The DNA here is from genome assembly GCA_009831015.1 of Picea engelmannii. NCBI lineage: Eukaryota > Viridiplantae > Streptophyta > Pinopsida > Pinales > Pinaceae > Picea > Picea engelmannii. The sequence continues at coordinate 763,298 of ML785332.1, forward strand.
ACGAACCTTCCTAACCTCTTAACTCAACAA
>ML785332.1:763353-788436 GCA_009831015.1 Picea engelmannii
TAATGTTTTTCGAGCACATAAACAAAATTCTAAAGAATCACAAGTAATCACTTACCCTCTTAAGGTCTGATAGACCAATTAAGTCTTAATAGACATTAATCATCATCATCATACAACCAACATAATTTATAACTTAATTGAAAATAAAAATAAATATATCACAATAATAATTATTTATTAAATAACTTAGTCAAGTTCTCCAACCTCCATTACATTCACAAAGCTTATTAAACTATTTATTAAATAACTTAATAAATTCTCCAACCTCCATTACATTCACAAAACTTATACATCAATGTTTCTAATCTAAAACCATCTAAATTATAAATATTTATGCTCTAGATTTTGACCTTACACATACAGTAATTCCAAATCCAATACTTCTCATTCCAATGGTTACAAAAGTTGACAAAAAAATATTGCTTTACATTACAATATTTTTTAAGTTAAAAATAGAATTAAAACAAAAAAATTAAATAAATATTACTTTTGTTCTTACAGTTATCGTAATTCAATATACAATTCTTTATATTACAAGTACCAGAAATATTACTTTACATTAAAAAAAATTTTAAATAAAAAATGTAAAATCAAAACTAAAAAACCTTAAATAATTATGTAAAACAATTCCAATACCAAGTAGTTACAATGTGAAAGATACTTTTATATAACAAATTCATGATTCTTTAAAAAAAAATAGTTACAATGTAAAAGATACTTTTATATAACAAATTCATGATTCTTTAAAAAATAGAAATATAAGAGAAATAAATATTCAACCAACAATTTATGACTTAGTTTAAAAGTTCTATTTTTTTTATTAAAAATGATAAAAACATAAAAAGTTTAAACCACCACATAATCTATATAACGGAAAGGATAATTCAATTAAATGAGCAATTCAACTACATATATTGATAAATGTAGGGAGAATAAATAAAAATGAAGAAAATAAAACTCATAAAGATGAGGAGTATGAGTAGAGTAGCTAGGTGTTCTAAAGTCTAGTAAAAGAGAGATGTTGTCACTTTAGGGTTAGGTTAGATAACTTTAAATTAAGAAAAAAAAATTAAGATTTATTCAATTAAATAAAATAAATTAATATTAAAAAAAAATAAAGTTTATTTAATTATAAAAAAAACAATTATATCCATAGTTACATATTTCACATATATTAAATTTGATCTCTCAATGCTACATAGATTTGTATTTAAAATAGATCTGATAAAATGTATATCTATTATAAAAGTAAAGTGTATATTTCTATTATAAAGGTATTTGATGTTGAAGTATTAATTTCCCTTTATTAAAAAGTTTAATAAATAAATATAAATCTAATAAATTAAATGAATTAATATTCAATTAACAAAACATTTTGTTCTTTATTTATATATATTTTTATTATTATAAATATTATAAAAAATTAATTATTATTTATAATATTATAAAAAAGTAATTATTATTTATAAATATTATAAAAAAAAATTAATAATCATTAAATATTAATTAAAAATTTTAATTTTAAATATTTTTAAAATAAATAATATTATATTACTAAAATACAAATTTAATAATATTAAAATTTTAAACCAATACAATCACTTTTTTACATAATTTTCAAACATCCTAAAGATAAAAAAAAAAAAAACATATCCACCATAATAAATCATAATAAATAAGGATGTCTAAAATAATTGACCACTCTTATCTTAAGCACCATTGTACTGTTTATTGCAATGGTGGATATATATAAAAAAAGCATCAAAATCCCCTGATGGCCTCCATACAAATATCTCAAAATTACTAGAGACCTTAAAACCAATATGAATCTTTTATATTTCATGTTTCAGGTTGCCCCTTCCAGATTTATCTCTGCCCCTTCCAGATATATCTCTGGAGTAAAGTATTTACTAGTTTGACAAACATATCCAATTGCTGGAGGTGTCTATCTTTGCTGACTATGCAATTCAGAAAAGTAAGGATGGCACATTGCTCTCTTTGCCAATATTCTGTTGTCAGGATTATATTGTAGCATTTGCTGCATGAATATACAATAAAAATCAGAATCTTGTTAACTACATTCAAAGAAAAAACTTGAGTTAAACTAATGTGACTAAAAAACACTTACAGACAACAAATTTAGAGCCTGTGGATCCATAGTTGGCACTTTCCCAGCCAAACTGGCAGGTTTCCATTGAGGAAATTCACACCAATACTGTAATCGCGTGACCCCTGGCCATACATTTTCATTCGGAGTTCCAAACAGTCTGAAGCAAGAATGACATAACATGAAATGCTAGTTTTTACAGCAAAGTTAAAAGGGAAAAAACTATATGCTGATTTATGAGCTCGCAGAAGCTAAGTGCTTTACAACACTCATGGTTCCACCATGCCCAAAAAGTGATTCGTAATTGAGTTAAAACCTTAAAACCATAAATCCACAGGAACTACTGAAAAATAGGTTGTTTTGTCAGCTATTTAGATAAGTTCAACACTGTGTGTGTCAGGAAAAAGAATTACAATTTAATTTGGTAAAAGAAAACATTAAAAAATATATTTTAATTTTTTTTACATCCCTTACTAAAATGAATCTATGCAATTAATAAATTTAAAAGTAAAGATAAATCTATTGTAATAACTAACTGCAAAAAACTGAGCCACGCATCTCACTGAAATATTGCATGAATCTGTTCCACGGCATGGGAAGTTTTGAAGAGAGGACGCCTCCTATACATCTCGGCTGCGAGCAATATTTGACAGAAATTTAATGTCACACTAATTTAATGAGGCGCTGCAGAAAGACACCAAATTGAATTTATAGATGGGTTATTGATAATCACCAAAAATGCAACCGACAGCCCATATGTCAATCGAAGAAGAGTATAGTTCGTCTCCCAGCAACAATTCAGGAGCTCTATACCATGTAGTCACCACCTGGATTACACCAAAGTAATATAATATAATCATTTTGATGTATTTATATAGCAAACAGGCCATAGATGGATGTTTCATATTTATCATATTAATAGAATAAATGTACATAAAATAAAATTAATAAAAACTAATTAAATCCAGTGAGATTAATATCTACCTAAGTAATTAATTAGTTCAGGGACTTGACTTGATGATTTGTTGCTTGTAATCACATTACTCAACCACTCAAAATAACTTATGACGACTTCACTTAATTTATGTTACTTGACCTAATGATTTGTTTGTGTAATCACATCACTCAATCATTCAAAATAACCCATGAAATAGGTTAACCATTCAAAATAAGGAGTGGGTTAACTAGCGAGCAATCTTTCCTCCCTAAGAAGAATTTCTTGTCGATCTAGAAGTCTGATCGATGTTCTGAGTATCTGGGTTGGTTTTAAATGAGACAAAACCCCTAGGATAAAGTTCTGAAATGCATAAAACTTTGATCCATACCTAACTTAAACTACCCCTAAAAATCTGGCCTGATTCAGGCCCAATTTTTTACTTGAAAAAAGGAAAATTACTCCTTAATTAACTTACTCCTTCAGAATAAATAAAATCCATGATACACTTGTAATCACATCATTCAACCATTCAAAATAACCCAGGATACTTTTATAAAACTTATATTATTGGTAACCATTGTAATCACATTATTCAACCATTCAAAATGTTCTTGACTGGATGATTTGTTCCTTGTAATCACATCATTCAACCATGATAATTTTTTAAAATTTATGTTATTTGTAATGACAGTACTGAACCAGTAAAACTAACTGTACAGTGCCTTTCTGTGCAATAACTATAATAATATCGAAAAATGATGAGATGATAAACTGATTGCTATATTTGCCTGGAAGAGCCATCTAAATAGATGTAAGAGATATCTCAATAGAGTAACTAATTTGAACTACAGATTCTTCAAGGTTGAAAAAACTTGAAATTTGTGTCTGATTGAGGATTTGATCCTGAAAAGCTATGAATGATGGCATAGTAGCATCTTTCAACAATGAGACAGTCAGGTGTTTACAGCTACGGTGTAGAGCCTCCCAGGATCGAAGTAGCCTCTTCCTAGCCCGAAATCAGCAATCTTCAACAAACCAGTGTTAACGTTCAGCAACAGATTTGATGGCTTCAGGTCCCTGCAGCATTAAACGTTCAAATACAGCAGGATAAACCAAAGAATTTTCATGTGGGGTTTCTCTAACCTGATCAATATAAACTGACCTGTGCAGGACTCCATTGCTGTGGCAGTGAGCGAGCCCACTGAGCAGCTGAAACATAAGCTTCTGATCCCAAATAAATTAAACCCAAATAAATATATATATCAGCATGAGCATCATTGTTACCCAACATTAATTATCAATGAGTAAATAGATTCTGATAAAATGGAATTAATTTCATGCAGAATTAAGGGCAATTGAACCTTGATTATCAAGGGCCGGTTAATGGCACTGCTAAATTGATCGGAGGATATGTATTGGTGGAGATCGCACTCCATATATTCATACACAAGAAACAGAACTGGCTTTAGATCCTTGTCCACACCCTCTTCTACACCAAGCAGCCTGAAGATCATAAAAACAATAATAAGAAGAAGCTCATAAGATTTGTAAATATATAATCACTGGGGCCACCCAAATTACAGAAAAATTGATTGTTACCTGATAATGTGATCGTGGGGAGGAAGCATCCTCAAGAGGTCGATTTCTCTGAGAGTAGTGGAGGGTATTCCTTCTTCATAAGGGTACTCAGAACGGGTTTTCTTGAGAGCGAAAGTCTGGCCTGATTCCTTAACTGTGCATTTGTAAACCTTGCCATATGTTCCTTTGCCTACCATGGCGTGTTTCACATACTTGCCCAGTATGATCTTCTCCATTAGACAGTGAATATTGTTGAAAGTGTTTCTAATGGAAGTGGCGCTCCAACTTTTGGAGGAAACCAGCGAAAGAATTTGACATTGTTATTATATATAATAAAGACAGTTGCCTCTTCCTCTTCCCCTTCACCCTCCACTTTATATTTTTTACTGGAAATTTTATTATTTTATGATTTTAACCAGTGGAGTTGTGGCCGCCGTCCAGATCTAATCGACGACCATTAGCTCGTGGGATTGTGCCACGTCTTTTTTGTAGGATAACCGGATCGGACTGGCACGCGAACTCTTCGTCTTTCCTCCACGCCCATTTCCGCCAAGTTCAGTAATTCAGAGTCTGGTGGAAATCTAGTGCCGAATAAGAGCATCGAGGAATGAGTTCAGAAGAGAAGTATTTACTGGCAATAACTTGAGGAAGGGGAAACTTAGAGCAATTTTTCGCCGTCTCTTGTGAGGAACTCCTTATGAGCTCAAGAGGAATGAGATTCTTGGCAGCTTCCAGAATCGGGTTGTCCGGTAGCTTTATCCCATCGGAGTAGAGTTTAGAGTCGAATTCATTAAGGGTTGAATCGAAGAGAGATTTGAGCTGCTGTATCAAGAATTGGACGACTGACATGATGGAATACGCCAAAAAATCAGACAATTTCAGATTCCCGAAACGTTCATCCCGTGGGACGTAGATGTCGAGGCTCTCGTGGAATGGCAGCCTGCTTTCGGTAACGGGTTCTGATAAACTCTGGGCACAAAATTAGCTATTTTACGCCCTGCCATGTTTCATCACCCAAATGTGAAACGGGGATTGCGCTGTTCCATAAATCGATTACAAGTAAGCTCACCTGTTTTTATGGGAGGACGGCCCGTTCTGCCCGTCCGGGGATATGGAAAGTGTTGAGACCCTCCCAGCGCTGGCCGGCTGAGGTGCACACTCATGTCTGGCTCTCCCAGATCATTGTAGTACTAGAAATGTTAGTCATACACTCCATCCCACTCCTTCCTCTCAAATTTCCTTCCTCTCAGATTTGTTGGGCAGCCGAAGATATAACAGAACATAAACTAAGCAAGATCAAACATGCATAAAATCAAGCACATTAATCATACATTTGATACAGTGATTTATGTGGAAACTCAAATCCTGAAAAAACTACAGGTAATGATTATCGGTCTTCTGTTAGTCAAGGGAGAACTACAATGGCCTTCATAGGCATACAATCATCCTCTTGTCACACAATGTACTCACTTGCACTGGCATTGTACTCTACCTCTATGGGTATGCTGGTATATATAACATCGATCACTCAGTTACACAGACTGATCAATATCACTCGGTTACACAGACTGATCATGAATAGATTACACATAGATCACATAGTTACACAAACAGTTCATAAGTAAATTACATGCATGCCCATGTACATCTGCATGTGACCTAATGAGAAAATTCATTGACATGTTTCCAACAAGATTCTGTCATTCCATCATATTCGCCACTTAAATTTATGAGTTCCTGATTCCTCAATTTTATACGCTCAGGAGAACTATTCGCGGGGAAATAGCTCTGCAGATTATTACAGTATAACGCAGTTAGTAGCTCATGAATTCGTTTTCTAATCAAAACACTATCCCCGATCTGATATATGATATGAATCACATGTTTATCCGATTAGAGAAAAAGACACGGGCCTCTATTGTATTTAGGGGCGGGATACACCCAAGAGTTACAGTCGAAGTGAACATTGCCATGACTAGGAACTTGAAGATTGAGTGAGTTGTGGAAGAATTAGTCAGCATGCAAATTAGTAATGAAGAATGTTTGGGTTGAGTAATCAAATTGGTGTATGAGACTTTTTATTTGTGGAATAATGGTTTCTGATTTGACTGTTAAAGTTTATGGAGAAAGTATAGATACTCTACTCTTCTGGATTTAACCTATGATCTTCAAGAATTTTGATTTTATCAAACTGATTTGACTGTTAAAGTCTATAAAAAAAATATACATACAAGCAATACTTGAAGTGTCTTCTTTCCATTTCTTGATATCTAGTATCTAAATAGATTCCCTAATTAATACAGAGTGTATTCCACTATTCCTGAGGACCTTAGACCCTTAGATAGATGGAAGAATCATGAGATTTACCGGACTGCTAGTGAAGTGGGAAAGGCCTTGCCATGAGTCCATAACTTCCTTGGGGGCAAATTTGCAATGCCCTAAAGGATAACATTTTTATCTTACTACTTTTTTTTAATGATTGTTGTTGTCTCTACTTCATAGAATGACGAGATTCTAAAATTCCGGATTGTTAAGTGAAATTAAGAGATCACCCAACACACATTGTTTTAATTTCAACAATTTCTTCAGATTAATATGGCACAACAAAACAAAACTTACAATACACACATAAATCTAGACTGGATTTACTTTCCCACTCACACCACGATTTTAGCAAACAAAGAGAAAAGGAGAACACAATTTATGAGTAAACAGAGTAGCAGTTAAAAATTTGGAGCAATCGGACACGGAAACAAAGGAATGGGAAATTAAAACAGAGAAGCATAAAAACACACAAGAAATAGCAAGAACAAAACTAATTACATTCAATTGCTCATTGCTCGACTACACAACCCACAAACATCAAATAATTTACATGTATGTATAGTTTTAATTATGAGAGTCTCGAGCCTTTGATGTCAGAAAACTCCAAAATACAATTCAATCTATAAATGTTTGAGTTACATACATCCCGGGGTGAGCACTACTTTTTGACTTCACTGGTCGTTTTAATTATTTCAAGGGGTTTCTGGAAGCTTCATTGTTAACATTCTCCCACTTGAAGTTAAATGAAGGCTTTTGGATAATAAATTGTGGTTGTAGATGAGCTCTTTTCTGTTAATCTTTGTCCAATCCTGCTCATCAAGTTACCAAGTTATGGCCTTTCAAGTTTCCACATAGTGCTTGCTTGTCTCTTGGCATAATATTGGTAAGCATATAAGGAGGGTTCTCATATGTATGGATCTTTTCAAAGTTAAAATTCCCTTCAATACTTACATAATCCAATGTACTTAATGTCAATGTGTTTGGTCTTTGAATGATATATTGGGTTTTTTTTCTAAGTGGATGACACTCTCACTGTCACAATACAACACATATTTGTCTTGTTTTATTCCCAATTTTTGTAGGAATCATTGCATCCACAACATCTCTTTGCAAACTTCTGTTGCAGCTATGTATTTTGCCTTTGTTGTGGAGAGAGCTACTACTTTATGCAGTCTAGACACCAAAGACAATATTGCACCTGCAAAGAAATATAAATAACCAATGATGGACTTTCTAGTGTCCACATCTCTAGCCATGTCTACATCTGTATAACTTTCAAGCACAACATCATTATTAGCAAAGCATAAACAATAATGACTAGTACCCTTGAGATACCCCAAAATCCACTTTACCACTTGCCAATGTTGTTTGCTCAGATTTGTAAGGAACCTACTCACTGCTCCCATTGAATGTGAAATATCTAGTTCAGTACATATCGGGGCATACATAAAGATGCCAACTGCTGAAGCATAAGGAATTTTACTCATTTCCTCTTTCTCCTTATCATCATCAGGGCATAAACTAACACTCATTTTGAAGTGGGATGCAAGAGGTGTACCAACTAGCTTGGCATTCTTCATATTGAACCTATCAAGCACCTTCTCAATATATTTTTCTTGTGACAGCCACAATTTTTTCACATTTTTTCACGCGTATGATCTTCATACCTAGTATTTGTTGTGTTGGACCCATACATTTCATTGCAAATTGGCTTCCCAAATCCTTCTTCGACATGTTAATCATATTCTTATCATGTCCTATGACTAACATGTCATCCATATACAACAATAATATAATGTTTTTTTCTTGGCCATACCTCTTTGTAACACACCCCCAACCACCCAAACCGGGGCATGCGACTACAACTCTGCTCTCTTCGAGTTCTGCTAGTCAAAACTGTCCATACCCAAGCATAGACCTATTGGGTTATGGCACACAAAGCTCTTTGCGGAACATAATACATATAAACTTAAACAGATAATATGCATTCTACTAATACACAGATTAATGTAGAAATCACAACAATCTTCTACATACAACTTACACATGAAATATTATAAATATCAGGACATGTACAAGATACACAGCATGAAAATTAACATAGAAATGATAATTATCTTTTTATGAAGAACATCAACTGTGTGCAGACCTTCCATGAACCTCCTAGCCTTAGACCCCGCTACTCCAAGCTCTCAACAGTGGGTCACCCCCGACCTAGGACTAAACTCCACCCAGGGAAAAAGAAATCATGGGTTAGGCTGAGGTTACAAAGTCTCCAGGAAGGATTCTTTCCCCGGGAACCACTCACGTCCACAGCTTATAGTCCTGCATTCCCCACATGCCTGTCCCACCCCAAGGAGTGTGCTCATTCTTTGCTCGACAGTGCTTCGGTTGCCTCACTCCCCTTCCAGGGCTTCAACAACAGGCCGGAAAGGAAGTTTGATGCAGCCCCCTCCCCTCCTAGGGGTTGCACGACCTCCCGGTCAAGGATCTTCAAAATACCTTAGCCGAATTAGCTCTTTGGGCCTCTAGCAGACCCTGGAAAAACTTACACATGCCCCCGATTGTTACCTCGCAGGTTTGAATTACCCACACAGTCGTTTTTTGGTGCCTCTAGTAACTTTAACTAGCGGGTGCTAGCCCCTCTTGCTAGACTCTTATTCTCATATGACTGCGGGCTATAACCTCTGGGTAACCCTATTCATAACTTTGGGCTTTGGTGGTTTTGTGACCTCCACCCTCGTTTTCTTCCAAAATTTCTTTCTGTTGAAACACACGGATCTTTGTTGCGTGTCCTACTAGATCCGACGGTCCAGATCTAATTCAACCTTCGCGACTTCGTGAAGATTGCACTTGCTCCACGTAATTTCTCTAAAACTCTATCTCACAAACTCTCTAATACGTTTCCACGTATCCTCGTTGCAACCAACGACTGGGTTTACTTCGCGGCTTGAGGACTTCGACAATCCCCACTTTTCAACACTTCAAAATCTCTAAACCACGAAGTGTCGAAAGACTCCACGGCTATCCTCCATGCTGCTCTCCCAATCCTGACGGTCTGGAACGATCCCACTTCCGTCTAAACGGATCTTGCTTGATAATTTGGGGAATCTTCAAGGGCTCCTCCCTATTGAAGAATTCTCGATGCTACCTCTTCTGAGCTTGTTCTTCCTCGAAACCTCTAAGTCCTCAGAGTGCTTCTTTGACACTTAGTCGAATTTTGACTCGGTCCACACCTTGCAACAAGTATTCTTCCACGACTTAGCTTCTTTGTGACGGTTGTGCACTCCTTGCAACAGTTCTTACACTCCTCTGCAAATACTCTTAAGTTACTCCTCTTGAGCTTCTGAGTCAAAAAGACTTTGTCGATGCACTCCTTGCGGACACTTATGCACTCCTTGCAAAAACAAGTTCCACGTTATCTCTTCTGAGCTTCTGAGTCAAAATAGACTCTGTCAACTCACACCTTGCGGACACTATGCACTCCTTGCAGACAAAGATCCAAGTTATCTTTCCTGAACTTGTTCCTCCTTGACACCCTGAACTTCTCAGAATGACTTCTTCAATACTTAGCCAAATATCGAACCTACGCACACCTTGCAACAAGCCTTCTTCAACTTAACTCTTGATGGGAAACTGTGCACTCCTTGCAATAGTCCTTATATGGCTCAATTGTTCCTCCTGAATAATATAACTCTGAGTGTGTTTCCGCCTATGCACACTTTCAAGCTATCCCTCTTGAACTTTCTGAGTCAAAACAGACTCTGTCCACGCACACCTTGCAGACACTTATGCACTCCTTGCAAACAAAAGTTTCACGTTATCTCTTATGAGCTTCTGAGTCAAAATAGACTCTTTCAACGCACACCTTGCGGACATTATGCACTCCTTGCACAGTCTCGTAGAAGAGAAACATATGAAACTTATCTAATATCTCACATATTCATACATTCAACCATGTAAATGCATTTATAACATAAGAACAAGTAATAACAGAGAATTGCAATTAACAAAAAGCCTACCACTCATTCATCTAGATAGACACAGTAACAACAACAACAAACATTTGGATCAACGCTTCTCTATTATATTCATTCAAATAATATCAACATGGACTCATACAATTCTCTATTGTGGCTCAACAACTCTCAGCTTCAAATAGCTTTCAGCAACAATAATATTTGCTACAATACTCTTCAGCAGCCTTATTTGGGCATACATTTCATTTATTTATACAAAACGATCTCATAGAGCTTTTCCCTCCAACTACCTTAGTGTTATCCTATCAAATTAAAATATTTCAACTACTAAGGATTTATTACAATAAATGTTCGAGACATACAGATAAGAGAAAATGCTTTGAATATGTATTGCAATCTACTACATTAAAGGAAAATGCAGTCCCCATCGATCTCATGCGATGGTTTAGCTCCTAAACATTTAAGACATTCTTTAATTACAATCTTTTCAAGATATTTCATAACATGCCATCTTTAATATTCAAAAATCACTTCAAAATGTGTGCTAGGGCATTGAGTTGTCTTTCACTTGCGCTTTGATGATGATGCTCCTGCATCATACTCCTCTGGAAAAAAATTCATGGACTCCTATCCATGAGCTCTTGCACTGAATCCCCATGCTTCTGAATATCTGTTTCATTTACCCAACTGACATATTCTATTGGGTGTCCTTTCCACTTTACCAAATACTCAAAATAAGTTTTTCTCTTAGTCTTGTTACCAATTCTATGATCTACGATCTTCTCCATCTATGGATTTTCTACTACAGGCATCTGCTTCTCCCACTGAATCTCTTTTTGATCTTCTGACTCTCTGGTGTCATATTCCCTGTAAGGATACATGTCTGAAATGTTGAATATGGGTGATATACCCACATCTTCTGGCAGCTCTATCTCATAAGCATTGACATCAAATTTCCTTAGGATATTGCATGGTCCTATCTTCTTCAACTTCAGCTTGTTATATGTTCCTCTTGGGAAGCTTTCCTCCTTGAGATGTGCTAGAACTTGATCTCCTACTTCAAATTGAAGTTCTCTCCTATGCTGATCAACTCTGTGTTTGTATTCGCTGCTACTCTTTTGCAACTGCTCTTTGATCTGATTATGAAGCTTCTGCATTTCTGCAGCGAAGTCTTCTGTTCCAACGCTTCTGAATTCATTCTGCTCCAAATCTCTCAACTCTAATACTCCTCTTGTCTTCATCCCATATACTATATGAAATGGGCTCTTTCTTGTACTTCTATTTGGTGAGTCATTGTATGCAAACTCTACTTGTGACAGAATTTGATCCCACTGGCTATGATGTCCAGTGACCACACTCCTCATCAAATTTCCTAAACTTCTATTTACCACCTCAGTCTGTCCATCCATTTGAGGTTGATATGTTGAACTAAAAGACAGTTTTGTCCCCGGTTTCTTCCACAATGTTCTCCAGAAATGACCAACAAATTTGGTGTCCCTATCTGAGACAATACTCTTAGGCAACCCATGAAGTCTCACAACTTCCTTGAAAAACAAATTTGCAATGTGTGTTGCATCATTAGTTTTATGGCATGGGATAAAGTGTGTCATGTTTGAAAATATATCAACTACCACAAATATAGAATCACTTCATCTTTGTGTCCTTGGCAATCCCAACATGAAATCCATGCTTATTGCATCCCAAGGCCTATCTGGAATAGGAAATGGTTGATACAATCCAGTGTTATGTTTCTTTCCTTTTGCATACTGGAAAAATCTTACACCTGTCCACAAATTTCTTCACTTTTTCCCTCATACCTGGCCAATAGTATGAACTGTTCAACTATGCAAATGTCTTGTCATGGCCAAAATGTCCTGCTAGACCTCCACTATGTTTTTCCTTCAACAGATTTTCTCTCATTGAGTATTTTGGTATGCACAATTGGCAACCTTTAAACAACAATCCATCTTGAATTAGATACTTTATCCACTAAATTCTATTTATGAGCACGGGATTTGCACATGCTTCATATGCCTCTTTAAAATCTGGATCACACAATACATCTCCTTAAGGTGTTCAAACCATAAGGTTTTCACCTAAAATTCCTGTAGAATTAGACATCTCATGCTCAATGCATCAACAACTTTGTTAGCATTACCAGAAATATGTTTAATGACAAAAGTGAAATGCTGCATAAACTCTATCCACTTAGCATGTCTTTGATTTAACTTCTCCTCTCTGGTTATGAATTGTAAAGCCTGATTATCGCTATACAAAACAAATTCTTTTGGAACAAGGTAGTGCCTCCATTTCTTCAAGGCTTGAATTATTGCATAAATTCTTTATCATATGTGGATTAATTTCTCTTAGTGTCATTCAACTTCTCACTTAAATATGAAATAGGCTTATTATCTTGGATTAAGATTGCTCCAATTGTAACTCCACTAGCATCACATCTTACTTGAAATGTCTTCCCGAAATCTGGCAAGACCAAAATCGATTGTTCTGTTATCTTCTCCTTTAATATCTTGAAACTTTTCTCGGCTTCTTTTTTCCACTTTAAATACTTGTGCCTCGTCTTCACTGTATCCATCATTTGTGTACAAGTTCCACTGAAATTTCTAATGAACTTTCAATAGAAACTTGCTAATCCATGGAAGCTTCTCACCTTAAATATGCTCATCAGCGATGGTTATTCTTTGATTGCTCCCAACTTCTCTGAATCCATCTTCAATTCATTTGAAGAGATCACAAAACCCAAGTAAATGAGTTTTGTTCTCATAAAAGATGACTTCTTCAGATTTACCAATAGCTTCTCCCACTACAATCTCCTCATCATTAATGTTAAATGCCTCAATTGCTCTTCTTCAGTTTTACTGAAGACTAATACATCATCCAGATATACAATCACAAACTTACCAATGAAATCTTTCAATAACTCATTCATCAACCTCATAAAAGTACTTGGGTTTTTTTTCAAGCCAAATGGCATAACAAGCCACTCATACAACCCTTCATTTGTTTTGAAGGTTGTTTTCCACTCATCACCTTCTCTAATTCTTATCTAGTGATATCCACTCTTTAGATCTATCTTTGAAAAATAATTTTCTCCACTGGAACAATCCATTAAGTCATCCATCCTTGGCAAAGGAAATCTATACCTGATGGTGATCTTGTTTATGGACCTTGAGTCTGTACACATTCTCCATCCTCCATCCTTTTTCGGACTTAACACAGTTGGTACTACACATGGACTCAAGATTTCTCTGACCAAACCCTTGTCCATCAAATCTTGGACTTGTCTCTTTACCTCCTCATTCTCTTGAGGTGTCAATTTGTATGCTTCTTTGTTTAGTAGAATTTCTCCTGGTATTAGATCAACGTGATGGCTAATACCCCTAATGTGTGGAAATTGGCTAGGTAACTCATCCACTACTATGTCAACAAAATTCTATAACAACTCCTGAAATTCTTCAGGCAGATCATCCATAGAAGTACTTGTAAGGACAAATTTGGGTTTCCTCACCACAACAAATTGCATCTCATGTTCCTTCTTGACTTCACTCAAGAGTTCCTTCCCACTCATGATAAGTATACTTGTGATGGCTTCTTCCTTTACTTTATCTTCCTCAATTGGAAGTAACATGTGTGTCCTACCATTCTTCTCCAAAGTATAAGTATTTTTTCTCCCATCATGAATGACATTTCTATCAAACTTCCATGGTCTCCCCCAGAAAACATGACATACATCCATGGGAATCACATCACACAAAATCTCATCTCTATATTCCCCTATCTTAAATTCAACTAGGTATTGTTTAGTTACCATTACCTGGTGTCCTTTCTGCAACCATGAGACTCTATATGGGTTCGGATGTGTAGTTTTCTTCAGCTCCAATTTCTACACTATCTCTATGGATACTAAGTTATCAGTGCTCCCACTGTCAATTATCACCTTTCATACTCTATATTTAGTCTTGCAAGCAATATTGAACAAATTGTTCCTCTGCACTGGTTTTTCCACCTCTAGCTCTGGCTTCAAGAGAACCTTCTTCATCATCAGATATTTCCCATCTTCTGCACCTTCTACTTCAACGTTCCTCTTATGCATCTTTGAAATGTGAGATTCACCTCCTCCTTCTTTCTTTCTCTCAGAGCATTCCCAAGACATGTGTTATGTCTTTCCACAGGCATAACACTTCACTTCTCCTCATTTTCCTCTTCCTCTACCTCGAGGAAAATCATTTCTTCCACCATAGTGTCTCCCTCGGGAACTTCCTCCTCTTTCTGAGTGATTATGTGGTTTTCCAATCTCAACCTTGGGCTTCTATGCTTTGTCATCGACAATTCCCTTGCCTATGTTTAGCCTTCTTCCTCTACTTCGTTGGCTCTGTTTTCTGGCCAACTTCTCCTCTACCTTCAGTGAAATCTGATAAGAATCCTCCATTGTCCTTACTGTCATCACGTTGATTTCATCCTGGATTTCATATCTCAAGCCATTTATATACCTAGCAACCTTTTCATCATCTTTTTCTCTCTGTCTAGCCTTGATGTTTAGCTTGTAGAACTCCTCTCTATACTCTTTCATTGTCATTCCCTTCTGTCTCAGGTTCTGCAATTTCCTGAACATATTTATTTGATAATCCTTGGGTATGAATTTATCCTTCAGCTTGGCTACCATTCTGTCTCAATTCTTGATCTTTTTTTTCCTTTTCATCTTATGTCAACCTACAATTCATCCCACCACAGTGCTGCATGTCCTTTTAATATGGTGACAACATGTTTCACCTTATTCTCCTCATCAACGTCTTCATAGTTGAAGTACTTATCCATTGATCTTATCCAATCCAACAATTCTTTAGCATCTAAATTGCCTTCATACATTAGGATGTATATTTTTTCTCTAGCTCCCAATTTGACAACCGCTTTCAGCAAGCATTCTTCTGCAACATATTCTCTTACAACTTCTTCAACTTCCACTTCTTCTCTCTCTACATCACTGACGTCTCCAACATCAGGTTCTCTCATTTGTGTTGTCTCCATAACATCCAACCTTGCGCGAATTTCTCTCTTCTCACTTTCCACAACTCGATTTTCTATAGGTAGTTTTGCACGTCTTATAAGCGGCATTGTGATAACCTTTTCTTCACACACAGAGCACAATTTGAGGCTCTTGTACCACTTTATGAAACCCCCCTCCCCTCCTAGGGGTTGCACAACCTCCCGGTCAAGAATATTCAAAATACCTGAGCCTAATTATCTCTTCGGACCTCTATCAGACCCTGGAACAACTTACACATGCCCTCGATTGTTACCTCGCAGTTTTGAATTACTCGCACAGTCATTTTCTGGCACCTCTTGTAACTTTAACTAGTGGGCGCTACCCCTCTTGCTAGGTTCTTCTTATCATATGACTGGGGGATATAACCTCGGGTCAACCCTCTTCGTAACTTCGGGCTTCAGGGGTTTTGCGACCTCCACCCTCATTTTCTTCCGAAATGTCTTTCTGTCAAAACACATGGATCTCTACCACATGTCCTCCTGGATCTAACGGTCTAAATCTAATTCGTCCTTCGTGACTTCGCGAATATTACACTTTCTCCACGCAATTTCTCCAAAACTCTATCTCCCGAACTCTTTAATCCACTGCCATGTATCCTCATTGCAACGAATGGTTGGGATTACTTCGTTGCTTGAGGACTTCGGTGATCCCCACTCTTCAACACTTCAAAATCTTTGAACCACAAAGTGTCAAAAGACTCCACGACTATTCTCCGTGCAACTCTCCCAGATCTGACAATCTCGACCGATCTCGCTTCCTCCTGAACGGATCTTGCTCATTAATTTGGGGAATCTTCAAGGGATCCTCCGTATTGAAGAATTCTCGCCACTACCTCTTCTGAGCTTGTTCTTCCTCGAAACCTCTAACTCCCTAGAGCATTTCTTCGACACTTAGTCGAATTTTGACTCAGTTCACACCTTGCAACAAGTCTTCTTCCAAGACTTGGCTTCTTTGTGATGACTGTGCACTCCTTACAATAGTTCTTACACTCTTCTGCAAATACTCTTAAGTTACTCCTCCTGAGCTTCTGAGTCAAAAAGACTCTCTCGACACACTCCTTGTGGACACTTATGCACTCCTTGCAAAAAAAAATTCACGTTATCTCTTATGAGCTTCTGAGTCAAAATAGACTTGTCAATGCACACCTTGCAGACATTATGCACGCCTTGCAGAAAAATCTCCAAGTTATCTTTCCTGAACTTGTTCCTCCTCGATACCCTGAACTTCTCAGAATGACTTCTTCGATACTTAGCCAAATATCGACCTTGCGCACACCTTACAATAGACCTTCTTCAACTTAACTCTTGATGGGGGACTGTGCACTCCTTGCAACAGTCCTTATACGACTCAATTGTTACTCCTGAACAATATGAATCTGAGTGTGTTTCCACCTACGCACACTTTCAAGCTATCCCACATGAACTTTTCGAGTCGTACAGACTCTGTCCACACACACCTTGCGGACACTTATGCACTCCTTGCAAACAAAAGTTTCACGTTATCTCTTCTGAGTTTCTAAGTCAAAATAGACTCTGTCAATGCCCACCTTGCAGACACTATGCGCTCCTTGCACAGGCTCCTAGAAGAGAAACAATTGAAACTTATCTAATATCTCACATATTCATACATTCAACCATGTAAATGCACTCATAACATAAGAACAAGTAATAACCGAGAATTGCAATTAACAGAAAGCCTACCATTCATTCATCCAGATAGAAACAATAACAACAACAACAAAAAAATTGGATCAACGCTTCTCTATTATATTCATTCAAATGATATGTACATGGACTCATACAATGGTCTATTGCGGCTCAACAGCTCTTATCTTCAAATAGCTTTCAGCAACAATAATCTTAGCTACAATACTCTTCAGCGGCTTCATTTGGGCATACATTTCATTTATTTATACAAAACGAGCTCATAGATATTTTCCCTCCAACTACCTTAGTGTTATCCTATCAAATTAAAAGCTTTCAACTACTAAGGATTTATACAATAAATGTTCGAGACATACAGATAAGAGAAAATGATTTGAATCTGTACTGCAATCTACTACATTAAAGGAAAATGCAATCCCCATCGATCTCATGTGATGGTTCAACTCCTAAACATTTAAGATGTTCTTTAATTACAATCTTTTCAAGACATTTCATGACATGCCATCTTTAATATTCAAAAATCACTTCAAAATGTGTGCTAGGGTGTTGAGTTGTCTTCCACTTGTGCTTTGATGAAGATTCTCCTGCATCAAAGTCTTAAAGAACTACAATTATTGTGAGGCTCCCTCTGGGAAAATCGCTTCCCCAACAACCTATCTCACTTAGAGAGAGTTGTTCACAGGCTTGAAATCATGCTTCTTTTGTCCACGAGCCTGGCAACCCTCCTCTTCAAACCCACATGCCTAACAACCTTCTTCTTCTTTTTAGATCCTAAGTCAAATGGGTAAGGGTGATGGAAAAAATAGAGCTCGGGTTCAAGCAAGTACATGTGTGTTCCAGTTACAGAGGTCGACGATGGAGGAGGTTCAACAATGGGAAGAATGACTCAGTGCGTGAATCTGTGAGTGCATGGGTAGCATGGCCATAATTCATCAGCCAACCCCCACATCGAATATATTTCCCACATAAAACTGCATGTCCCAAATTGGACACCTATCTTCATGAAGTTGCATTAGCTCCACTTATCAT
The DNA here is from genome assembly GCA_009831015.1 of Picea engelmannii. Classification (NCBI taxonomy): domain Eukaryota; kingdom Viridiplantae; phylum Streptophyta; class Pinopsida; order Pinales; family Pinaceae; genus Picea; species Picea engelmannii. The sequence goes on from ML785332.1 coordinate 782,036, forward strand.
TTGTTCCCCTTCCCACATGAACTTAGGATAATTTCAGTTATTTCCAAAACCTTAGTCTTTAGGAAATAATAATATAATATTATTGCCTTAGAGATAAGCCCTCTAGCTTATCCATTTTCCCTATCCTATTAGTCCCTTCCCTTTCCCTACCTAGTGGAGCTTAGTCCCCCACAACTCTTTCTTCGTGGTCGGTCTACATGCAGTGATGTATTTATATTAATGATATGAGTATTTACATATACAAAAATAGGCTCTCTAGCCTAATCATCACATATGCCTTCTAGTTTATAATTACTTGGCTCATCAACCTATAAACATAATTACAATTCAGAAGGGGCTCGGCCTTGGGGTATTACAATCCCCTCCCCTTATTTATGCATTGTCCTCAGTGCATCTTATTTACATATTACAACAAGATTTTCAAAATCTTCAAAAAGATGCGAGTACTCTACCCGCATTGCATCTTCGTGCTCCCAAGTTTCATCCTCAGGACCGTACTAGATCCATTGGACCTTTACAAGCTCGTTGAATCGATTCCAGAGTTGCTTTATTTTTTGGTCCAGAATGCGTACCAGATGCACTTGAAAAGCACCTTCTTGCTCCACCTAAATCACATTCCAATCAGTAACATGATTGTTGGGTATGTGTTATATTCTTTGCATGAGTTGTAGTGTCTATGTTGTGTTGGGCACGTAGGGGCGTGAAATCCCCTTCCACGGGGGATCGGGGGCAGTGCCCCCGAGAAATGTGTTTCATTTTTGCCTCGTTTTTTGTGTTGCCTCGATTTTCATGTCCATTGTTGGGGGGTTTTTCGGCACATGATTTTTGCCGATGGTTTTCTATTTCCGATTAAGGAATTAGGGTTTTTTACTAATCCAGGTCATTGGGTTAGATTTTTGGATGTCGTTGGCTCCTATATGTATATTGTATTGTAAACAATGTATCACTATGAATGAATATAGAATATGTTGGTTTTCCTGATTTGGGTTTCCAGGGGAAAAATCTATGTGTAATGTTTGTATTTTCCATTGTATCTTTTTTGTTCTTTTACTAAAAATTTGTTTGTAGTAAATATTGTACAAGGTTAAAATCTACATTTGGTATCAGCGCTTTGTTGGCTTCAAGGGGACGCTTTTGTGGTCAAGGGTTTGGCTCGGGATTGTGGTAAGCCTTGTTACAGTGGGAGATATGTGGTATTGATTTTTCAGGTGAAAATAAATGGCAAGCAATTCGAAAATGGAGATTGAGAACTTTAATGGGAAAAGTTTTGAGTTGTGGAAGCTCAAGATGGAAGATCTGTTGGTGGACAAAGATCAGTGGATCACGGTAGATCTAGGTACTGCACCTACAGGAACTTCAACTTATGACTGGAAAAATTTGGATCGGAAGGCGAAGAGCACAATCCGACTGTGTCTCTCGGATTCAATATTATTGAATGTGTCAAAGGGAGCTAGAACCAAGGATTTATGGGATAATTTGGGGAAGTTGAATCATTCTAAGTCCCTAGTAAATAAACTACATTCCTGAGAAAGAAGTTGTATAACGTGAGGATGAGAGATGGAGACTTGGTGGCAAAGAATTTGAATGCCTTCAATACTGTAGTAAGTGAGTTAGTATTTGTTGAGATTAAAATTTCAAATGAAGATAAGGGTATCAGTTTACTATGTTCTTTACCAGACTCGTGGGATAGTCTGGTTGTGTCCATAGGTAGTAATACAACTTCCTTGAAGTTTGATGAAGTGGTCTCATCCTTGTTGTTGGAGGAGATGAGACGGAAGAATATGGAAGGATAGAGCACATATGCATTATTTGCAAGAGGACGCTCCCAGGAAAGAAATAGATCTAAGTTCTCAAGTGGGATATCTAAGTATAAGGGTAGATCTAAATCTCCCTAAAAGTTTGTAAAGGTATGTTGGAGATGTGGAAAAGAAGGGCACTACAAGAAGCAATGTAGATCCAAAATTGAGAAAAAGAAGGGATTTGAAGAATCTCCTTCTATAGAAGAAAATACCTCCAAGGAAGAAGGAGGGGATGTGTACTTGGATTATTCAAGCACACAAGCAGATCATGAGGCATGGTTGGTTGAATCAGGTGCATCCTTTCATATGACTCCCCACAGGGAGTGGTTCTGTGAATATGAAATGTATGATGGAGGTAATGTTTTCCTAGGTGATGATTCAACAACCAGAATCATAGGACGAGGAAAATTCAAGTTGAGGCTCATAGATGGAAGGATTAGAACACTTCATGGTGTTCTTCACATCCCAGGTTTGGCTAGAAATTTGTTTTTTTTAAACAAAATGGAAAATGCAGGGGTAAAAACAATATTTGAAAATGAAACCTGCAGGATTGTTTGATGAGAAATGGTGTTGTTGAAGGGAGTTCAGTTTGGAACTCTGTATAAGCTACAAGGAAGCATTATTAGTGATGGGTGTAATAGTTCCATTGTTGTTGATATTGGAGTTGAAAAAGAAATAAATCCTACAGTCTATGGAGAAAAGGTTATGTTATGGCATCAAAGACTGGGGCATATCAGAGAGAAGGGTCTTCGACTACTACACGGTAAAGGTATGGTTGAAGGTATGTCTAACTTCTCTCTAGATTTTGATTTCTGTGAACATTGTGTATATGGGAAGCAAAATCGAGTAAGATTCCCCTCTAGTGCATCGAGGGCAGAAGGAAATTTACAACTAGTTCACATTGATGTTTTGGGATCTGTATCGGTCCCATCATTGGGAAAATATGTGTACTGTGTCTCATTTATAGATGAATTCTCGAGGAATACTTTGATATATTTCCTCAGGAAGAAATATGAAGTCTTTGACAAGTTTAAAGACTTTAAGGCTCTTGTTGAGAATCAAACAAAGAAAATAATTAAGGTGTTGAGGATAGATAATGGGGGAGAGTTATGTGGGAATGTATTTGAAGAATTCTATAAGAAGTGAGGTATAGCAAGGCAGAATAATATTCCATATACACCTTAACATAATGGAGTTTCAGAAAGGATGAGCAAGACACTGATGGAAAAAACAAGGTGCATGCTCAGTGGTGTCGGGTTAGGGCAAGAATTCTAGGTAGAGGCAGTGAGTAATGCATGTTACCTAGTCAACATATCACCCTCATCAGTGTTGGATGACAAGAATCCACAAGAGGTATGGACTGGTAAGAAACCTTCTCTCACACATCTCAAGGTATTTGGTTGTGATGCATATGTTCATGTTCCAAAGGAAAACAAGAGTAAGCTATATAAGAAGGTTGAAAAGTGTATATTTATTGGATATAAAGATGGTCTCAAAGGTTATAAGCTTTGGAACCCAGAAACTAAGAAGGTAGTGTATAGTCAAGATGTGGTATTTAGAGAAATGAAGAATGTTGTTAAACAAGAAGTCCTACCAAGCAAGGAAGAGCCAGAGAAAATAGATTTGTATTTAAAGGATGATGAATCACACTCTACATAAGAACATGAATCAGAAGAAGAAGATCATCATACTCCATTATTAAGGAGATCAGTTTGAGAAAGAAGGCTACCGGAAAGGTATACCCCATCTGATTTTTGTTCAAATTTTGCTTTGTCTATTATTGATGATGATCCTAGAACTGTCAGGGAGGCAGTGGATTCAGAGGATGGAAATCTCTGGAAAAAGGTCATGGACGAAGAAATGGTAGCCTTGGATAAGAATGAGGCTTGGGATCTAGTGGAGTTTCCGACTAGAAGAAATCCCATTGGAAGAAAATGGGTATTTAAAAATAAGTTGAATTCAGAAGGAAAAGTGGAGAAATACAAAGCTCGATTACTAGCAAAGGGTTACTCCCAGGTTGAGGGAATTGATTTTGGTGAGATTTTTTCCCTTGTTGCCAAGTTAACCTCTATAATATTTTTGTTATATGTTGTTGTTGCATTTGATTTTGAAGTAGAATAGATGGATGTGAAGACAACATTCCTACATGGGGATCTGGAAGAATAAATATATATGAAGCAACCGAAAGGTTATGTTGTGAAGGGAAAGAAGGATCTGGTATGCAAGCTGAAAAAGTCCATGTATGGTTTAAAACAATCATCAAGGATGTGGTATCAAAAATTTGATACTTATATGTTGGGACTTGGTTTCACAAGAATAAAAGAGGATCATTGTGTGTATTTTAAATTAATTGGTGATCATTTGATTTATTTGGTCTTGTATGTGGATGACATGTTGCTGATAGGAAACAACAAGGAGGTTATCCAGGATGTGAAAACTTAGTTTTCCTCTAAATTTGACATGAAGGATATTGGTGCTTCAAATTTCATTTTGGGCATGGAAATTAAAAGATATTGGAAAAAGAGGAAACTTTGGTTAAATCAGAGAAAATATGTCGAGACAATATTGTAGAGGTTTAATATGTAGGAATGTAAACTAGTCAAGGTTCCTATTCCTGTTGGTGTAAAGTTATATGGGGATCAATGTCTTAAGACACATGAAGAGGAGTAGGACATGTCTCGTGTTCCATATGCGAGTGCAGTTGGTATTTTGATGTATGAAATGGTATGTACTAGACCGGGCATTGCACATGCAGTGGGAGTTTTGAGTAGATATATGTCAAAACCAGGGAAGGAGCATTGGACAACAGTAAAAATGGTTTCTAGGTATTTGCGTGGCACTGCTAGATATGGATTGTGCTACCAAGGAAGTCTGGGATTGGATATAGTGGTGGATATACATGGATTTGTTGATGCAGACTGGGTTGGAGATTTGGATTGTAGGAGATCTACAAGTGGGTATGTATTTAACCTATTTGGAGGAGCAATAAGTTGGATGAGCAAAAGACAGGATGTAATGGCACTTTCAACTACATAAGGTTAATACATGGCATCCACTCATGCAAGTAAGGAAGCAATATGGTTACAAAGATTTTTTTCAGGTATTGGGTTGGTACAACAAGCTGTAAGGATAGATTGTGACAGTCAGAGTGCAATTTTTCTAGCAAAGAACCCAACTTATCATTCAAAGGCAAAGCATATTGATATTCAACATCACTTTGTGAGAGACATGGTTGAAGAAAAGAAAGTATTGTTGATGAAGGTGGACACTTTGAAAAATGTTGCAGATTCATTAACAAAATCTGTGAGCACTGAGAAGTTCTCTTGGTGTAGAGGATCCATGGGCATTGCTACCCTAGATGGTTAACTATGTAACCTTGTAACCCCATGTATGCAAAGAAAACAACAAGTGGGAGAATGTTGGGTATGTGTTATATTATTTGCACAAGTAGTAGTGTCTGTGTTTCTTTGGGCACGTAGTTCGCCCCCCTGCACAGGGGTTTAGAGGCAGCGCCCTGAGAATTTTTTTTGCCTCGGGAAATGTGTCACATTTTTTCCTCGTTTTTCGTGTTGCCTCGATTTTCATGTCCATTGTTGGACGATTTTTTGGCACATGGTTTTTGCCGATGGTTTTCTATTTCCAGTTAAGGAATTAGGGTTTTTGACAAATCTAGGTCATTGGGTTAGGGTTTTGGGTGTCGTTGGCTCCTATATGTATATTGTATTGTAAACAAAGTATCACTATGAATGAATATAGAATATGATGGTTTTCCCGGTTTGGGTTTCCAGGGGAAAAATATCTGTGTAATGTTTGTATTTGCCATTGTATATTTTATGTTCTTTTACTGAAAATCTGTTTGCAGTAAATATTGTACAAAGTTAAAATATACAATGATTAGCATCTGTTAAATTTGGCAGCATCAACAGTAATTCTCCAATGTGAGGCCATATGGGCCACCTTGAGGCTAGCGAGGGAGATTTGGAGAATCAACCAGTCTTGTGAGGTATTGACAAAATCCAGGGGGAACATACAACCTCTGTGATTCAAACCAAAAGTCAGGACGAATGAGATGTTATGTGATTCTAATGAAAAAGTCAAGGAGAACGTAGAACCTTTGTGAGCATAGATAGTCTAGTGCAAAAGTCAGGGGGAACGTACAACCTCAGTGACCATAGACATACTAGTGTAAAATTCAGGGGGAACATACAACCACTATGAGCCTAGTCAAACCTTGTGAGCCATGAGCAAAAGTCAAGGCATCTAGCAAAAGTTAGGTTGAATATTAAATTCCTATGAGCTAGAAATAAACAATATTCTTAATATTGCAAATGATATAAATATGTTGATCTAGTGCATTGGCACATGTAACATTATCCACCATGAAGAGAATTTTGAAATTCCTTGTAAAGAGTCGAGTTGTAACTGAAGTCTTAAGTCTAATTCTATTTTTGAACTAAATTGTAATGTTGAGTTGTAACTGAAGTCTTAAGTCTAGTTCTATTTTTGAACTAAAGTGTAATGTTGAGTTGTAACTGAAGTCTTAAGTCTAGTTCTATTTTTGAACTAAAGTGTAATGTTGAGTTGTAACTGAAGTCTCAAGTC
>ML785333.1:0-58334 GCA_009831015.1 Picea engelmannii
CATGCCTTGCCTTGCCATGTCATGCCTTGGTCACCTCAACACTATAGTCATTTGGATATTACATAGCCAATATCCATGCACATACATTAAAAATTTCACATGAGAATCCTTATCTTTATTAATTTTCAATTAATAAATCTGTGTTTATTTACATTATGCCTTGCATCTATTATACATTCACAACATAACTTTGAACTAGTATTCACATACCAAAGTTCCACATTTCAATTTTCATGTTTAAACAAATCACATAACTATCATCATTATAAACATATAACAATAAAAATAATATCCCGCAACAAATAAATAGATATAGATGTATACATATCAAATGTCTATGTGGTTATAACTAAACCCAACAAATACTAATCAATGAATCACTATGATAAGCAAAAATCAAAGTTCTAACCTCCTAAGGCCAAAATATAGATAATTACATTTACAAATCCCTAGAACACCACTATGATCTAAAATAAACTAATCACTCCTTGCATGTATTTTCATGTAGCTTCCCATTTTAACCTATACAACAATAAATATATATTTCCATAACATTATGCAAGGAAAAATTCAAATCAAAATGTGGTTTGCAATGAAACAAGAATCACAAAAAAATGAACATTTCTCATCCCAAGAAATAAAAAGCATTTTTTTTAAGGACATATGACTTAGCTTTATATCAATGAAGTGTTTTTTCCTTTCTATGTCATGCCATGCCATACCTTTCCTTGCCATGTCATGTCTTTCTTTTCCTTTCCATGCAATTCCTTTCCTTACCATGCCCTGCGTTTCCTTTCCATGCCATGCCATGCCCTAGCTTACCTTCACTTTCCATGCCATGCTATGTCATGTCATGCCTTTCCTTTCCATGCCATGCCATGCCATTCCTTTCATTGCCTTTCCTTGCCATGACATGACATGCCATTCCATACCATGCCTTTCCTTTCCATGTCATTCCTTGCCTTTCCTTTCCATGCATTTCCTTGCCTTACCAAGCCATGTGTTTCCTTTCTATACCATGCCTTGCCATGCCATTCCATGACATGCCTTGCCTTTCCATGCCATCCTTTTCTATGCCTTGTTTTTCCATGTCAGGCCTTTCCTTGCCTTTCCTTTCCTTGCCATGACATGCCTTTCCTTTCCATTCCATTCCATTACATGCCTTGCCTTGGCATGCCTTTCGTTGCCAAGCCATGCCTTGCCTTTTTATACGATGCCATGCCTTTCTATGCCATTCCATTCCATTCCATTCCATGCCTGTCCATGCCTTGTCTTTCTATGCAATTTCTTGTCTTTCATTTCCATTCCATGCCTTACCTTGTCATGCCATTCCTTGCCTTGTCATGCCATGCATTTCCATGTCTTGCCTTTCCTTTCCATGCCATTAATTTCCTTGTCATGCCATTACATGCCTTTCCTTCATATGCCATACCATGCCATGCTATGCCTTGCTTTTACATGTCATTCCTTTCCATGCATTTTCTTGCCTTCCCATGCCATGCCCTGCATTGAATTTCCATGCCATGCCATGCCTTTTCTTGCCTTTCCTTGTCTTTCCATGCCTTTCCATGCCATGCCTTTCCTTGCCATACATTTCCTTGACATGCCATTTCTTTCCTTTCCATTCCATGCCATGCCTTTCCTTTCCTTTCCTTGTCATGCCATGAATTTCCATGCCATGCCATGGCATTCTTTGACATTCCATGCCATGCCATGCCATTCCTTGTCATTCCTTTCCTCTCCAATCTATGCCTTTCCTGAAGATATCCATGCACTCCGCGAGAATGTGTTCTGGAGGAAACCAAAAAGAGAGGATCCAAAACTCCCAAAAACTAAAATGGCAAAGAAAATCATGATTGTCCATTGGAGAAAGAGATGCAGCAAAGATCCGCGTACTTGGGAGAGAGGGGATGGAGGATCCGTTGAACGAGAGTTGTGAGGAGTGCAAAAGAGATACGAAGTTGAAACCCTGTCTATTGATGGCATAGATATGAGGCAGATATTTGTGCACTCCAGGAAAAGCACTTCGGAGAAAATCGAGAGGAGAAGTGCCAAAACTCCCGAAACCCAAAATACGAAGTAAATCGTGCCCGCTCGTTGGAGAAGGAGATACAACACTTGATTTTTAATTTTGGGGCTTCTATCTAGCACTAAACCTCACGCAAATTTATAATTCTAAATGCCCGAGGGCCGCTAATATGAACTACTCCTGGGATCTCCGACATTGAAAAATGAACTCGACCGCTGCTTGTATTTCATCCCAAAATAGAATTCTCTGAATGTTGCATTTGGATTCTTCTTGTGCATACCACAGACTTGGATGACCTACTACCCTTGAAAAATATATGTGATAACATTTGGCTCCACAGGAGATAGCATGCTCCCTATGAGCTACCAAGAACAAGTAGTTCCAATGCCTTAGCTATTGGGATGTGGAGTCGAGCTCAAATATATTTCGTTAAAGACAACGGGATGACATGTACACTACTCAACTTAAAAACAAAATAAACACACATGCTCTAGAAGGAGCTTATTTATGTACAATCCTAAACTAACTGATTTTTACAATGTGCTAGGTGAAAAAAATCTTCCACTAGAGCCATTCAAGTACCTTCCTAACTGAAAAATTATTTACTCTGTCACTGATCAACAAGGGACCATAAAAATGTGACAAAAAATTAATTACATTCTTTAGATTATCTCCCGATGATAAAGGTAAGATAAAGATTGAAGGCTTCAATACATGGAGGAAATGCATCTCCATGCACTCCCCTACAGGGTCATAAAATAGGTGATAAAACCTACTGGGTCGATAAAAGAAAACCTACTTTGCTGCACAACTGTTCACATATGGTTGAATGTTTGTTGCAAGTACAGGTGGTCGAATGGTTAGGCAGAGCTCCCTATTTTGTAATATTTTGATGCTAGATTTGTTCTCTGGTTATGTATAAAACTTGAGACTTTCACATTAATAGAAGTCAGCTTATTTCATCTTATTGTGTAAACTGCACTGAAACACTCGAGCATGGAGGATCTAGATGAGAGTTTTAGTTGTATTGAAATGTAGTTTTGATTATAATGTTGTTGTAACATGTTCTGGTACTTTCCTTTTGTTATCTTATTTCCCCTTATGATGAAATTCTCATGCATGGAGGATCCAGGCGAGTTGTTGTAGTCGCATGGTAATGGAGGTTTGATTATTATGCTGCTATGACATATTTTGATGTCTGAAACTTTAGTTCAAGAGTTCTCTTGGGCCTGAGTTTTTCTTCACCAAGCTACTTGAAGTTCGGATTCTCATGGCAGACTTGTCCACCTTTCTCACTAAGTCTTCCTTCTGCTCACCTTTAACCTTAAATCATTGACTGAAGTTAATGAGGACCTCATTTCCTTATGCATTTCTATTGTGGTTCTTGTGTTAAAACGTTCTTGTACTAAGTTATGTCCATTTGACCTCCATTCATAAAACCTACCTCCACCAAACATTTTGATGAGTACTGGGCTTATTCTCTTTCATTCAGAGGGTGATTCTAAGTGCTAACACCAGTTACCAGTCCTATGAAAACCAATTGCAAGTTGAGAAAATATGATGATTCAAAGTCTACAAAATAGAGACAATACAGGTAAATGATTGGTATCTTACTATATGTGACAAGATCCAAACTAGATATAATGCAGACAGTTGGATAGGTGGCACAATTTCAGGAAGCACCAAAGGAATCACATGTATTAGTGGTAAAGATGATTTTCAGATATCTCAAAGGAACAAAAGAGTTTGGATTATGGTATCCAAAAGGAAAGGATCTATCACTTATTGCCTACACAGATGCATATTGGGAAGGTTTCATTGATGACTGACAAAGCACCAATGGAGCAGTGTTATACTTGGGTGAGTGTTTAGTATCATGCCTAAGAAAGAAAAAATCATCAATATCATTATCTACATCTGAGGCAGAGTATATTGCAACAACAACATGTTGTACACAGTTTCTATGGATGAAACAAACTCTAAGATATATTCATGTTGAGTATGATAAGCCCATTCCAATCTATTGCGATAATACACGTGCCATCAATATCTCAAAGAACCCAGTGATGCAGTCCAAGACAAAGCACATTCCAATCAAGTATCACTTTCTACGGGAATAGGTTATAGAGAAGAACATCATAGTTGAATATGTGGGAGCAAAGGAACAAGTGGAAGAGATCTTTACAAAACCACTTCCATGGGAAGCCTTTGAGTATCCACGCCAGAGACTTGGAGTAATTTCTACTCCAAAATGAATTCTTTTGAATGATTATCTTATATGTGTTATATTTACATGAGGAAGCACCATAAATAGGATAGTTCAGTTAGGGGGAGCAATCACGGATGGAAAGATACCTTTGACATTGATGACAAAGGGGGAGAGATTTATCAGATGAAAAGGTAAATGCAAAGGTAAAGAGGGAACATGAGTGACATGACTTCAGTATTGCATCGAAGTGTTTCCATCAATGCCAAAGGGGGAGATTTTTGATTAATTGGGTTGGTTTTCATTGATCTCAACCCTTGAAGAAAGTTTGGTAACACAATGGTTTGGGTAATGGACCCAAGTTTGTTTGATGGATAATGGTATGATTTTTGATATATTTTTAGGTAAGACTATTCCATATGGATAGTACATGTCATGCCATTTCTGGTGGTATGTGGAATGCCACATAACTCCTCACGGTTAGAGATTTATGTCCATGTGAAGTTGAAGAAAGGTTTGGGTAATAGATCCAAGTTTGTTTTATGGATAATGGTATGAGTTTTGATATGTTTGTTAGTACGAATATTATATATGGATAGTACATGTCATGCCATTTCCAGTGTTATGTGGAACGTCACATAACTCCTCACGATTTGAGAGTTATGGGCATGTGAAGTTGGAGAACCCTCATGAGTCGTCTAGAAGCCCCAAAAGGTCAAAGTAGTCAAAGTGGTTTAAGAGATTTTAGAAGGTAAATAATAAAGTGAAGTGATGAGTGTACTATAAGTCAAATTGAATACATAATACATTATTTAAATAATAATGTTAATGGAGAAATTACTAAGTTGAAAAATGGTTAGAAGTGGGTTAACCCTAAAAAAAGGAAAGTGGGTTAAGGTGGTTAAAAGGTAACCCCTTAAGGAAGCTACATGAAAGTATAAATAAGAGGCAAGGCACTCTCATTTTAATTACACTTGAGAATATTGAATATTTATAGGTGAATGAGGTAACCAAAGGATATCTAAGCCAAATTTCAGAGGGAAGGTGAAGTAAAGAAGAACGAAATTCGAGGGAGGATAAATTCTTTTAATGATGCTTTCTAAGGTATGTTATTTACAAGTCATCTCACCATTTTCACAATAAATTTTTTCTATAATTATTCAGACCATGAAATTGGGAGGAAATTGAGGAAACATATATAAGTAGCTATGATACAAATTCCATCTTATGGGTCATTGTATTTTTGGAGTTACACGCTTTGGAAAATAAGGTTTTTGGCTAGTCCCAAAACTAGTCTAAAACAGGTGTTTCGGGTAAAAACATCATAACTTCTTCATAACATATCCAAATTCAGTAAGACCAAATGTATTAGTTAGAATACAGTGTGCAGTATTATGTGTACAATTTTCAGATCCATACAACAAATATTCCATGCGGGGCACTCTCTAAAAGTTCACTCTCTAGAATAAGCCAGAATTCAACAAGGTATGTGATCTTATACACCAACTCTATTGTAGAGTTACAAATCATATTTGAATGATGAAACAAATGAGCAATTTTGGTTAAGGTACATGTTGGGTAGATGGTTGAGACAAGTAGTTGATAATTTGGCACATACATGAGGTGTATAGTTGATGATGTTGGTACATCTTGATGAGTCATAGTTGATGAGTAGTTGTTACATGATTGGTACATACTTGGTACATGGTTGGGGGAAATTGTTAGTATTATTGTTGACACATGGTTTATGGATGATGTAGCATACTTGTATTGGTATATTATTAGAAGCACATATTGATCTTGGTGATGATTATGATTTTTTGTGTTATGTTTGGTTGATGCACATATTTGAGAGTTGTCTTGGTGATTGATCTTGGTGAGTAGATCTGATTTGGTTGATAATATTAATGAGACAGGTTGTTGTGATAGGTTGTTTGGATAGGTTGTTGTGACATGTTATTTGTACAATTTTGGTGCATGGTTGATGCATGTTTTTATGGTACAGGTTGAGGTATAGGTTGGTGCATGGTTGATGCACTTGTTTATGGTACATGTTGATTATAGGTTGTTTGGTACAGATTGGTGCATGGTTGATGCACTTGTTTATGGTATGGGTTGAGGTACAAGTTGATGCATGGTTCAAGTTATTAGTACAAGTTGTTTGGTGCAAGTTGATTGGTACAGGTTTACAACATTATATCTCACAGTGATAGCGTGATAGTGGTTCCATCATTCTACTTTTATGTCAAAGAGGTTGGATGGGGAAAAGATAGGTGGTTGTAGCCACCTTCTGGTTGTAGCCAGAGAACATAGGGGGTCGTATCCTCCTTCTGGTTGTAGCCAAATAATTGGGGAGTTGGAGCTTCCCTTGGGTTGTAGCCTTAGAAATTAGAGGGTTGGAGCCTCCTTCCAGTTGCAGCTGGAAAAAAAAGGAAGTTGGTGCTTCTAATGAATGTAATTCTTAAAGACATATAAGAAAAAAAATTATGTGGTTTTCTCCTGCTTTGGGTTTCCACGTAAAAACATTGGTGTATTGTGTGTTTGTATGATTGTTCATTTTTTCATTATTTATTTACTATGAAACTATTGGATGATAATTTTACATTGATATAACACTTTCATATTGTGGTTAAAAATGATTGAATTGTTTTATTATTGATTCACACCCCCTCTCAGTAATCCAACAATTGGTATTAGAGCAGGTTCCTTCAAGAAACAATTTAACCACTGGAAGGAGATCATGGATTATTGTGAGAATGGAGTACCACCATTTAATGGTCAGAATGGTTTAAAGTATGAGATGTGGAGAATAAGATAGAAAATATTTTTACAAGAACATGGGCATTATATTTGGCTATCAGTCGTTACAGGATATGATAGTTCAAAAAGGGAAAAGATTGTAGCCAAGACATAATTGAATAAGAATAACAAAATAGCAATGGATTTCATCTAGGAAGGATTACCTAATCTGTTAAAAGAAAAGGTTGGTAAATGTTCATCATCCAAAGAAATTTGGGATAATTTACATGACATATATTCTTCACCCATCACAGATTCAAAAAATGCCAAAGAAGATGCAGGTACAGATCAATAAGAAATATGTTCACCATGTCAAACAGATTCAGAAGATGAAGAGTACATAATCAACAGAGGTATGTTGTTTTTCTTTAATTGTGAAAAACATGGACATCTTGAAATAGAATTCCATGAAGGAAATGAGACAGAAAAACAAATTGAAAAACAAGACAATTATGAGGCGGAATTGATTAGTGCTTTAGTTGAACTAAGAGAAGAAAACAAGTCACTCAAAAAATAATTGATGAAACAATAGGAAAATGTTCACATTTTTTAGAATCCCAACAGGTCATCGAGAACTTAAGAACTCAACTAGAAGAAGTGAGAAATATCAAAGAAAATATTGAATATCAAAAGCAATGTTTGGAAGCCAACATAGCAGAACAGAAGGAAGAAGAAGAAATGAGAGAGAAGATATTGACAGATCATCTTAAAGAAATAACTAACGATCTAAACCATCTTGAGTTAGAGTTTGGTCAAGAAGAGAAAGTACTTGAAGAAGAAATAATCGCATTAAAAATCCAGCTTGAAAAAGGAAAGAGAACATAAGAAGTCATGAAGTCTCAGATATTAAAGAAAGAAGAAGAGGTTGAGAAGCTTGAAGAAGAAGTTGTCACATTGAGAAGTAAAATAATCAAGCTCAAAAAGAACATTGAAGAGACAGAAACATCCACATCAGTTACAGAGAATGAAGAGAAGCACTCTAGGTTGTTAGAAAAGAAGAATGAAGAAAATAGAAAGAGTTATGTAGAAGTACTCAAAGGAAGGAATCATGGTCAACCGAAATATAAAAAAACTATTGAAGATACATCTTCAAGAAGACCACTTGTGGTCAAGCCACAAAGAAGCTTCAATCATGAATATGATCAGTCAAGGCAGAAATTCAAAAGGACTACACCATAAAGAATATCATTCACTCTCATGTATGGAAATTTATTTTATGGTCATTGTTTTTATTGTACTAATTTTGGACATAAGGTTGCAGATTGCAGGGATTATAAAAGAAATGTTCAATGAGGAAGTGTCTAAATGGCCGCATGTAACATTGAGTGTTACAAATGTCATAACTATGGACACATAGCTAGTGATTGTAGAAGCATGACCGATAGTTCCATGAAAGAGAACACTGATATCAGATATAAGAAAGTATGAATAAGAAAAGAGGAAGAACATGTGAAAAAATATGAGGTATCAGAGATTGTTGGCACAGGGGAAGACACAAGATTACACTCTAACATCGCACCAACAAAACCCTAACTACCGACCCTTTCGACAACACTTGTGAAGAAGACAAAGTCTCACCCGAGGTAGAGGCAGGGGGGGTTACAAAACTCAGGTGTCTATAACCAAGCTGGGATATATATCTATGATAACAACACTTCGCAAGTATTTTAATAACACTTAGAAGATGATATGAATTAGTTCATTAGATTTATTAACATCGCAGAACAAACTCTAAGATAGATCGGCACAATAACAATAAATATTAAGCACTTCAACTACTTAGCACACAACACAAAGTCAGATCTAACATTCATTCATCTTTAACACATGCGAATAACTAAGCATATATAGATCTATATAACATACATAATAAGCAAAGAAAATTCGTAATATAAACAACATTGCACAGAGAAACCACAAGACACAAGATATACGTGGTTCACCCCAGTGTGGGGCTACGTCCACCAACTACTTCTTCTTCTTTATTATTCTTCAATCCGTTAAATTCATCTGCTCCTGTGCACTAAGACAAAGAGCCAAGCTTCATAGAGGACATGAGATCTGCACACTGAGAGACAGATCCTGCTTCCCAAAACTAGTTCACAGCACAAAGCCAACTTCTTTGTTTAGCACAAAGCCTTACATACACAATTTGTTGCACAAAGAAACCCAAAAATACTTGCACTTAGCCTTGCAAGATATCTTCTGCTTCGCTACTTCTAGCATACATTCTTATCTATTTATACTTTTACATTTCTTTACAAAAGGCCTAAACACGGGTAAACCCATGGGTCGACATCCCATAACCCATTACAAAAACGCTAGTCAACCCCTTGCTGGGTCCACATAGCCCACAAAACAAGTGAGATCTGTGATCTCAGCTCCTCCATGGCACTTCATCTTCAATCCTCATGTCGAAGTCAAAAACTTGGTCCAAACCTGAACAAGGTTTCCTCAAAACTTAGTCGAGGGCCAACAAAGATCACAAGATTGGCAATAAAACAAGATGAAAAAAATTCTACAGAGAAAAGAAAGATGTCAAATAGAAAAAGGTTTGGAAAATAACTGAAAGAAAGGAAGGACAAGTAAATAAGGAACAAGTTCAAGAGATTGTACTTTCAAGCATAGTAGTGAAAGATGAATCCACAAACAAAAAGAAATAAGTCAAAGCTCATAGAGATGATGAATCTGCCAATGAAGATGATGATGAATACACATCAGAGCAAGAATTGTTCTGAGCCATCCGACTTAGATACTCCCAGGTAATATGAATATTAGACAGGGGGAGCCTATGAAATAGTTGTGATAGACCAAAGAACCATCCTTCGAATAACTTGCAGAGTTTTAGAAGACAGATTCAGAGCAGTCGATTAGTAGAAGTACGGTTTGATAGATTAATCAAGACTTCATGATAGTATAGTGATAATTGGGTCAACATTATGGATAGTTTCACAAGTAGAGTCTTTGACAATATGGACAGAGATGGATTCACAAGAAAACTTAGTAGGTTTGGACAGATATATGATAGTGGAAGAGAGCATGGATTCATAGATTGGTTCAAAGAGTGGTTCAGAGACAAAGGAACATTATCATAATGGATGGTAATTACACATGAAATGGCTCGAACAATGCTAATGGATTCCAAATTGACAGATGTTTTTTAGACACATGCAGTGCATACATAAGTTCACATTCAAAATAGAGTAATGCTTATAAACAACAATGAAAAAACTCCCTATGAACTATAGAAAGGAAGAGCAGACAACAACCTCTACATCAAGGTAACTTAAGGTAGTATTTTATTAATTGAAATTTATGTTGATGATATTGTTTTGGAAGTACTAATGACAGGTTAAGCCAGAAATTTGCAAAGGATATGCAGAATGAATTTGAAATGTCATTACTTGGAGAACTATCCTTTTTTTTGGGTCTTCAGATATGTCAAAGAAACCAAGGAATTTTTATTTCTCAAACTAAGTATATCAGATAAATGCTAAAGAGGTTTGAAATGGAAGATTGCAAACCAGTAACCACTCCTGTGCAAACCAATTTCAAGTTGAGAAAAGATGATGATTCAAAGTCTACATACCAGAGGAAATACAGGTCAATGATTGGTATCTTACTATATGTGACAACATCTAGACCAGATGTAATGCAAACAGTTGGAAAAGTAACACGATTTCAAACAACACCGAAGGAATTGCATGTATTATCAATAAAAAGGATTTTCAGATATCTCAAAGCAACATAAGAGTTTGTATTATGGTATCTAATAGGAAATGATCTATCACTTATTTCCTACGCAGATGCATATTGGGCAGGTTGCATTGATGACTGACAAAGCACCAGTGGAGCATCGCTCTACTTGGGTGAGTGTTTAGTATCATGTCTAAGAATGAAACAATCATCAATATCCTTATCCACAGCTGAGGCAGAGTATATTGCAGCAACAACATTTTGTACACAAGTTCTATGGATGAAACAAACTCTGACAGATATACATGTTGAGTATGATGAGCCCATCCCAATCTATTGTGATAATACAAGCACCATCAATATCTCAAAGAACCTGGTGATGCACTCCAAGACGAAGCACATTCCAATAAAGTATCACTTTCTACGGGAAAATGTTACAAAGAAGAACATCATATTTGAATGCATGGACACAAAATAACAAGTGGCAGCCATCTTTACAAAACCACTTCCACGAGAAGCCTTTGAGTATCTATGCCAGAGACTCAGAGTAATTTCTACTCCAAAATGAATTATTTGAATGCTTATCTTATATGTGTTATATCTACATGAGGAAGCACCATAAAGAGGACAATTCATGTTGGAAGATCAATTTCAGGAAGAGTTCAGTTAAGGGGAGTATCCCCAAGGATAGTTCAGTTAGGGGGAGTACTAGATGGAAAGATACCTTTGTCATTGATGACAAAGGGTTAGAGATTTATCAGATGCTAAGGTAAATGAAAAGGTAAAGGGGGAGCATGAGTGACATGATTTCATTATTTCATCAGATTGTTTCCATAAATTCCAAATGGGGAGATTGTTGATTAATTGGGTTGGTTGTCATTGATGTCAACCCTTGAAGAAAGTCTGATAGCACAATGGTTTGGGTAATGAACCCAAATTGGTTTGATGGATAATGGTATGAGTTTTGATATATTTGCAGGTAAGACTATTCCTATGGATTGTACATGTCATGCCATTTCCAGTGGTATGTGGAACATCACATAACTCCTCACGGTTAGAGAGTTATGGCCATGCGAAGTTGGAGAAAGGTTTGGGTAATGGACCCAAGTTTGTTTGATGGATAATGGTATGAGTTTTGATATATTTGCAGGTAATAATATTCTATATGGATAGTGCATGTCATGCCATTTCCAGTGATATGTGGAATGTTACATAACTCCTCAGGGTTAGAAAGTTATGGCCATGTGAAGTTGGAGAACCCACATGAGTCATCTAGAAGCCCCAAAAGGTCAAAGTAGTCAAAGTGGTTTAAGAGATTTTAGAAGGTAAATAATAAAGTCAAGAAATGAGTGTACTATAAGTCAAAGTGAATAATTTTTATTTATTTAAATAATAAAGTTAATGGAGAAATTGCTAAGTTGACAAGTGGTTAGAAGTGGGTTAACCCTAAAATAAGGAAAGTGGATTAAGATGGTTAAAAGGTAACCCCTTGAGGAAGCTACATGAAAGTATAAATAAGAGGCAATGCTCTCTCATTTTAATTACAATTGAGATTATTGAATATCTACATGTGACTATGGTAACCAAAGGATATCTAAGCCAAATTTCAGAGGGAAGGTGAAGTAAAGAAGGCCAAATTCGAGGGATGATAAATTCTTTTGATGATGATTTCTAAGGTATGTTATTTACATGTCATATCACCATTTTCGCAATCACTTATTTTCTAGAATGATTCAGACCATAAAATTGGGAGGAAATGAAGAAAACATATCCAAGTAGCTGTGATACAAATTTCAACTTGTGGTTCGATGTATTTTTGGAGTTACACGCCGTGGAAAATGGGGTTTGTCGCTAGTCCTGAAACTAGTCTAAAACCGATGTTTCAGGTAAAAACGTCATAACTTATTCATAACAGATCCAAATTCGGTAAGACAAAATGTGTTGGTTAGAGTACAGTCTGTACTATTCCGTGTACCATTTTCAGATCCATACAACACCTATTTTGTATAAGGAATTTTCAACAAGTTCGTTTTCTAGAACAAGCCAGAATTCAACAAGGTATGTGATCTTATACTCCAGGTCTATTACAGAGTTACAAATCATATTTGGATGATGAAATTGATGAGGGTTTATGGTTGAGGTACATGATGGGTACATGGTTGAGACAATTAGTTGATGAGTTGGCACATACATGAGGTGTATAGTTGATAATGTTGGTACATCTTAATGAGTCATAGTTGATAAGTAGTTGATATATGATTGGTGCATACTTGTTACATGGTTGGAGACACTTGTTAGTAGTATTGTTGACATATGGTTTATGGATGATGTAGCATACTTGTATTGGTATATTATTAGAATCACATATTGATCTTGGTGATGATTATGAGTTGTTGTGTTAGGCTTGGTTGAAGCACATCTTTGAGAGTTGTCTTGGTGATTGATCTTAGTGAGTAGATATGATTTGGTTGATAAGATTGATGAGACAGGTTGTTATGATAGGTTGTTTGGATAGGTTATTGTGACATGTTATTTGTACAGGTTTGGTGCATGGCTGATGCATTTGTTCATGGTATAGGTTGAGGTACAGATTGGTACATGGTTGATGCACTTGTTTATGGTACATGTTGATTACATGTTGTTTGGTACAGGTTGGTGCATGGTTGATGCACTTGTTTATGGTACAAATTGATTACAAGTTGAGGTACAGGTTGATTCATGGTTCAGGTTATTGGTGTAGTTTGATTGGTACAGGTTTAAAACAACACATCTCACAATGATAGTGTGACAGTGGTTCCAACATTCTACTTTTACGTTAGGGAGATTGGACGGGGCAAGGACAAGTAATTGTAGCCACCTTCCAGTTGTAGCCGGAGAACATAGGGGGTCGTAGCCTCCTTCTGGTTGTAGCCAAAGAATTGGGGAGCTGCAGCTTCCCTCAGGTTGTAGCCTGAGAAATTAGGGGGTTGGAGCCTCATTCGAGTTGCAGCTGGAAAACAAAGGATGTCGGTGCTTCCACTGAATGTAATTCTTAAAGACATATAAGAAAAAAAATTATGTGGTTTTCTCCCGCTTTGGGTTTCCACGTAAAAACAATGGTGTACTGTGTATGTGTATGATTGTTCATTTGTTCATTGTTTATTTACTCTAAAACTATTGGATGATAATGTTACATTGATATAACACTTGCATATTGTGGTAAAAAAGGATTGAATTGTTCTATTACTGATTCACCCCCCCTCTCAGTAATCCAACAGAACAAGGGGCTGTTTAGGGCACCCTCTAGCCCTTGACCAACCTCCAAGCTAGATTTTGCTCAGATGAGTGTCAAATCGTTTCGGGGGTCGGACTAGAAGTGGTTGAGGGGCCCACAAAATCCGTAAATGCATCATTCATAGAAGTGCATGACTTTTCTCGTAGACAAACATGCATTTTGCGCATAGTGTGCACTGAGGCCTATGTTATCCTGCGCATTATGCACAATGTGCACATGGTTCTTTTGGTGAATCTGCACACTTTGATTTTTGACCCAATTATATAGGTCTTTTCTTTTTGATGGATTTTGGTGTTGTAGGTGGACTAATTATCATTGGCATTAATGTTTGTCTTCAACCATTGTGTGCAATGTTGCGAACGATTTTTCAATGATAACAACCATGACTAATGCACGAAAGAATTAAAATTTACATTGCAAGATAAAACAAAAATTGGAAGGAGACGCACGGGAATGAGATCACGTCTAGTAGATAACCATATACAAAGGAAATCTAGAGGTACATTAAGATCACCTAGAGGCAAAAAGCCAATACCATGTGAATTTGGTGTAACAAATCAAATATCTTCTAAGTTGTGATTATCATTGGATAAAATGCCACGTTAAACCTATTCATCTAGCCACCATTTCGCGGAATAAAGGAGAGATCAACACTTTAACATCCAGAGTTCACGGATAATTATTTTCATATAAAAACACCAAATTTATTTTTGTATCATATGTTTTTAGTTTAATCAATTTTAGCATTAGTTCTTCCATTTTGATAGTTAAGTTTTATTCAATTAGTTTTTAATTTAAAATTACTTTAGTGTAGTTTAGTTTCATTTCATTTTTAATTTGGTTTTACTTTTATTTTTTTAAAGACTAGTTTAACTTTTATACTTTTCTTTTTTCTTTAAAATTACTTTAGTGTAGTTTAGTTTCATTTCATTTTTAATTTAGTTTTACTTTTATTTTTTTAAAGACTAGTTTAACTTTTATACTTTTCTGTTTTCTTTAGTTATAATTTAGTTTATTTATAATAGCTACATAATCATAGATTTTGTAGTCATTCTTTTAAAATATAATTATTTTTAACTTTAGTTTTATAATTAGTTTAGTTTTCACTTTACTTAATTTAATTTTAGTTTCAGTTTTAGTTAAATTTTTCTTTTAATTTTTAGTTATTAGTTTTGTTTTTAATTGTAATAATTTATATTAGAATTTAGTTTAAAATAGTTTTATTTTATTATATAGATCTCTTTGTATTTAATTTTTATTTATTTTTATATTTAAGTTTGTTTTGTTTTCGTTCTATTTTTATCATAATTAAATTTTGACAAGATTTAATTTTATTTTTATAATTGATTTGTTGGGATTGCAGTATTTAAAAGTGGAGGAAATCAAGTTATATGAATCATGGTAGAGGATTTGAAGGCATAAAATCATGAAGAAAAACAAATTTAAGAGGGATATAAAAGGAGAACGAGCTTCAAAGAGAAATGGGGAGATTGGAGGATGAAATAATGAATGGCGAAAGGTTAGTCTTAGGCAAGGAGAGACTTGTGCTATCACAACTTCTTTCTTGAAATCTTTTGTATTTTGAGTTTGAAATTAATTATAGAATTAGTTATCTGAATTCATGTTTATTTAAAATAATTGATAACTTGTCTTTCATGATTAGTTTGAATTTGTTAATTAACCTTTGGATGTTAGTATCCATATTTATAGTTTCTAGTAACTATTTGCTAGATTCATTATTGGTATGCATTTTATTTAATCATTTTGTTTCTTTGTAAATTGTTTCCTTAGTTAGATAACTTTATTATCTCATGTTCATTATCTTTTAATCCTCCATATTGAGTGAGTATATATATATATATATTCTTCCCTTAATAACTATTTACTAAGTTAATATTGATGTGTATTTATTTTGATCATTATTAGGTTATATGAACTACTTATATAACATAATATTACTTTTATTTCATGCTCAAGTTTTTATTATTATTCTTGCTCCTAACTGAGACATCATGAATTACTTCTATATATGGGTTAGTTTAGGCTTAGAATAGAGATAGATTAATTCTTTTCTTTTTTGCAATTAGGATTTAGAAAATATTCAATTTAAGTCTCCATTTACTCGAGAAAAACCTTTAAATGGGTAACTGGACCCATTATAACCAGTCGAAATCACGATCCCAAAAGGAAAAAGTTTTGATTGGGCCCTGACTAGGTGATTAATTGAATGTTCATCATGGTCAAGTTTGACCATCAACAAGTATATAATGTCTTATTACCAATACACATAACCCACTCAAGTAACTAACCATGCAATTAATCCATGCATTTAACCTAAGACCCTGAATTATGCATAACCCATGAGTTTAAAATGTGAACCTAGTCCACATGCATAAGTGATACAAACCTCATTATGTGGCCCATGAGTACTACAAGCATTGGGTAATGAGTAGGGCCATATTTATGGCCCTAAACAATGGTTCCTAAAATCCCTAACCATTCACATGTACCTATAGGTCCAATATAGGTCCATATACCTTCTATGGGTAAAAAGTCCATATTATGGAATATGTAGTGGTCCATGGCTCATGAGCCTCAATATAATTAGTTAGGTGCTAAGTCTATAACTTTTTTCCATGAGTAACAAATTCTTTGACTAACAATTGCTTAATATTGACAATGGATAAAATCATGCTCATATTCCACTCATGGAATGAATATTTTGTTTACAAAGCCTATATGGTGGTTCCCATATTTTCACATGGACAACAAATCCAACGGAAATTATGAAGGCCTAAATTGTAAGGTTTTTTCCATAGACCTAAAATATTTCCTCCAAACCATGCCCTTAAAACCAAAAACCATCCTTGGTGTGATAAAATTAAATATAAAATCCAAATCTATCATCCAAATACATTATTCTAATCTTAGCGGACCTTATTATATGTAACATACTAGTTTTAACTCAAATTAGTTATATTTTTCAATCTTCCAATGTTTATTCATTCTATGGAATTTAACTCAAACTAGTTGATAGTTTTCAATATTGCATTATGTATTCATTTCTCTATAAAAATTAGTAAGAACCTGACCCAAGAGGTGGTTTTTGGGGACTTTTCACACTCTAGAATCCCTCACTCCTTAAGTAATTTGTCCAATTTTAAAATCATGACTTTCAAATTTCAACCAAGATCCCTCTAATCTCCTTCGGGTATTTTCCCTCCAATGTCAACCTTTACATTGCTGGGAAATTTCCTTCTTCAAGGCCTCGAGTTGAGCATGAAACTCGATTTTATGGGATTCTAAATTATTCACCTTTCTACAAATATCATTATAACACTAAGTACTTGTGAAAAATTGTGTCTCACCTTGCAATTAATAAATTTTGTCCCATTATGAAATCGTGACTTTTAAATTTTGACCAAGTTCCCTCTAACATCCTTAGGACATTTTCCCTCCATTGTGAACATTTACATCCATAAAAAATTTCCTTCTTCAAGGACTCAAGTTGAGAATGAAAATCCATTTTATGAGATCGTGAATCCTTCACCTTGCTACATAGATCATTATATGTTAAGACCTAGAAAAATCCCCATGTTATGTGTAAAACCCATTATTAAGTCCTATATATTAAATTATTACATTTGTAATATTATAGTTGTATGTCAGCTAGAAACCTTCATTGTACCCTTTCATTATAATTGTGCCCTTTTTATCCTAAATGCACACACACACCAAGGGGACCTAGTCTAATGATCATCTTATCTCATATCATATTGTATTTTGAATTGGATATATTGTAAAGATAGGTTTCCCCCTTGAAGTGGAATATATTCATTGAATTGTTATCATTTTAAAGACATTGGAATATAACATTTGGTATCAAAGCATCGATCCTAGGGTTTTTCTTCTCCAAGCAAGTCATCTTATAATTTTCGCTATAAATCATTTTTTTGGCCTATTCAGATAGCATAATTTGGAGGCTACTTAGAATACATATCAAGGTACATGTGGTAAATATTGTATCTTTTGGGACATTATAATTTGAAAGATATAGCCTCTGGAAGATAGGTTTTTTTACTCATCCTAAATTATGTTTTAAACTAATCATGTTGGGATTTTCACTATAATTGTTTTTCTGGAAGGTTTCGAATAGTGAAACTTTTTGGAGACTGAGAAGACAAATTACAGTACAGGTGGTCCAAAGTTTAGAATCAAGTATTAATTATTGGATACATGGTACTATGTACAATTTTACTCTCCAAAAAAATCCAAAAACAAGCAAGGTTTGGGAAAGTTAACATAACTTTCACTTGGCACATAAAATTATTGTGAGACCTATGGAATTGTAGAGAAGACATATTAGAGTACTGCAAGAATAAATTTTAGACTCAGAAGGGCCAAAATTTCATAAATACATCATAACGAAGGTCAGCCAGAAGGACAAACTCCAAATTAAGGGTTTGAAAGGTACACAACTTACAATTGGCATAAATTTTATTGGAAGATCTGTTTTTGGTGATTCAAACTTTTTGATAAACAGGAAAAAGAGGATAATTATTATTTTCTCACATGGGTCCAAATGATCCTCCAAAATTTACTTCACCCACTAAACCTCCATAGATCTCAATCGTTGCTCAAGATGAAATCCAAGAAATTTATCACTAGATGAAAAAGAAGATCACTCAAAATAGGGAACAAATGGAAAAGAAGATCATTGAAAATAAGGAAGAGATAAAAAGAAATATGGAACAAATGGAACATAAGATGGATGAAAATATGAAAATAAATATGGATGGAATGAAAAATAAGATGGATAAGAAGATGGATGAAAAATAAGAATGACATGAAAACGATGGATACAAATAAAGAAAAATAAAAAGAAAATCCATGAAGAAATTGCAAAATTCCATGTCTACCATGATCTTTCATGCTCTAGATGAGAGACTTCCTAAAGGAGGTATCAAAATTCAAGGAAATCATGAAAATAAATGTAGAATTCATGTTGAACAACCTACTGATAATAATAATTTTTCAAGTGGATTTAACTCTAATAGTGGATTTAATTATGGCGGGGGGTCCTAAATTCAACTTTCCCAATATTGAATTAAAGAACTTTGATTGAAAAATGGTATTTACTTTGGTGAACCAAATAGAGGAATATTTTGAACTACATAATAATTTGGATGATAAGAAAATGATTCACATATAAACTTTGAACTTTGAGATAAAACCATATCAATGATATCAATGGGTAGTTAAAAGGAAGCTCCATTTTTATCGTTATACTCGGGATTTATTTACAATAGAATTAGAAGCACAATATGGGAAAGTTTTGGAACATGACTATTGATGGATAGTTGGTTGTCATTGATGTGAAAAAATCTTGTTTTCATCGATGTAGACATATTTGATTGGTGTATTTGGAGAAGTATCTGAAGTGGTCTATAACACACCCATGGTGGGGCGTCGAAATTTTGTTCTTCTTAAGAAATCAAATCCTCCATTTGGGGTCTCTATCCAATTCTTCTGATCCATATCATTCCAGCCATGGTATCCATGCTCAAAACCAAGCTCAGATTTGGCAGATATACCTCTCCCAAGTTCCTCGGGTGTTCATTGGTCGGGGCCACAGGGCTTCCACATGGGTCCAAATCAATATGCCTCTCTCTGAGTTCTCTAATATCCCAAAATTCCTGTGTTCCTAATTATATAGCAAAAATCCATCTACCAACCAATCCAATGTCTAAACTTGGTCCTCGACTAACTCATAGTCTAACAGGGAATTCGGTGTTCGACCTTTGGATTTGAATTCCCAACCTAGCCTCTTCCCTCCGGCTACATTCGCATATGACTGTGGGATATGAACATATTCCAAGACAAAAGGCACTTATTTCGATGCTTCAGAGCTTCGATGAATTCCAAATACCTCACAAATGCAAACCTTTGAAGGGAAATCCTTTTGGAGTGTCAGATCTCTTGAAACCTATCCTCTGAGATCGATGGCTCGGGTGAACTCTGACTTCTAGGCCTTTGGGAGTTCTTGTTCCACTTTTATACAAAGTGGCTATCCTCTGAAATAGAAGATCACCCCCCATGCATCCCCAAACGGTGGATGGTTTAGATTCTCTTCATTACTCCGAGCTTCAGGGGTTTTCGAAGCACCAAGATTCAAGTCCTCTAGAGTGACTCTCCTCCGAAGTACAAGATATGATGCCAAGTCTCTCCCGACATAAAGAGCTAGGATGGACTCCTGAAGTTCTGGTCACTTCACGAACCACTTTGTCTAGGTGGGAATGTACCAGGGGTTGACACATAAAAGGTTCAAGGGTGACATGTAACCTCATCCGGGATGACACATGTGATGTTCCAAAGGGTCTATAGGGTATGTGATACACGTGAATCCAGGTGACACATGACACGTCAAAATTGGATCCACATCACCATGGATGGAATCACTATGCCATGTCACTCCAGTCTGATCGTCTTTCGTGCCCTATGATCTCATATCCAAGGTGAATACACGTAAACCTTGGGTCAATGGCCTCTTTTACTTCGTAACTTCGACGTTCAGGGAGTTTTATGCTATAGCATCTCTATTCTCTTGAAGTATAACTTTTCCTAAGTCTTCTCATTGTAGATCCAATGGCTGAGCGAACCTCCAAACCTTCTCGATCGGTGGATTTCATTGCTTCACGATGGGGGGTTGGATCCCGGTATATCTAGTGATATAGGTTCACCTAACCACTAGGGAAACCATTCATTACCAGTCAATTTGTTGGTAACTGAGTCTCTCGGTTACCTTCAACCAGTAAATGACTTAGTAAGGTCATCCATACTTCAAAGTCCTGGACTTGTAGAGCTCTGAAGCCAAGAGGACTTAGCTTCTTTAGGCTTAGCCTAAGGTTCCTAGGTATTAATCATATGGGTCCTCTCGAACAGATCTCATCTGCTCATCTTCCAAACAAAGAGATCTCCCTTTTCAAGGATTGAACTTCGCTATCCTTCTTGAGATTTATCATGAAATGGTTAAGGACTTGGGCCTGAAATCTCGATCACACAGGAAGGAGTCTGAAAGAGGTATCCTCTTCATATGGATAGGTTCATATTGACACAATATCTCTATCTCAATCATCTTACAGGCTTATGTCCCAAGAACCCTTGAAGGCTAAGCTCGGGCATACAGACTATCAATCATAAGCATAATTTCACAAGGATATGAATGCACACACATATCATGACCATTCCACACCGAAACCATTTATAAATACATATATATATATATATATATATATATATATATATATATATATATATATATATATATATATATATATATATATATATATAAACCCATGCATACATCCATTACTTCAGTTCACTACATAAAGAAGGAAAAGTATTATCAGAACCAGAAGGTGTGATGCAAATGAGGAAAAGGGTGCTCTTTTCCACCCAACCATAGGCTCAGTCACTCCTAACGAATTTACCACTAACCACCCCTGAGATAGACCACAATTCTCTGAGACATAATCCTTTCTTTCGGCTCAACAATAGAAGGGACAGAGGTTACTCTCCTCCCCCTGCAGGATCTTGGCAACGGTTTTCACTATACCAAGCAAGGAGGACCTCCAGAGTACTTCCTGAATCACTCAGCATCCTCGTTTATCATCTTGTATCATATCCCTGCTAAATATTTCCTGCGACCAAAACACACTCATATCTTAGTTCTTCCTTGAACCTGAGAGCTTAGTCTCTTGTCTCTGCACTCTTCGTAGGCCCTCCTCTTCCCACCACACCTTCCTTTCTTGCCTTCCTCATCAATATTTCATGTGGCTCGAATTACCAGTACGTGGTCAGGTCTAAAATCCTTACAGATGGGTACTCTGCCCCATCCTCTCATTAACTCTTGATGAGGTATTCCCACCTACCATCCTGACTATAATTCATTCCTGGTTTAGAGGATTGTTCTGGTCCTGAGAAATTAAATCCAGTAAGGTACTAGTTTGGCGGAGGTTAACGCAACCATTCCTAGTCCCCTTCACCGTCTCTTTCATAGAGTTCATGGTCTCTCTTAGAAAACCCCCCTTCCAACAGTCATGCAACACTTATCCATTTTCTAGTAAATAACAAAATTTGCATTCATTGACCTTTTAGACAAAGGTCCATCAAATTAAAAATTCACACATATTGAGTTTTCCATAGTCTCTTGGCCCATATAAATATATTTACAAACTAGGGGAAACATGGGTGTTACAATTCCATCCCCCTTAAAGGAACATTATCCTCGATGTTCTATCTGTCAATGTGCTCTCTATATATAGAAGTAAACAAAAATAGATATGCATGTCTCATGGAATCCTCCATTTCCCATGTAACCTCATCTAGGACAAAGTGTTTCAATTGCACCTTGACCTATGAAATGGTTCGGCTCCTGAGTGAGGTTTCCTTTTTGTCTATTATGCATTGGGGTTCTAGTAGGAATTCTCCCTCCAACTCCACCTGAATCACAGACTAGTCAATTATATGATTAGAATTATGTACATATTTCTTTAAAAATGAAACATGGAAAACATTATGTGCCTTCAAGGTGGGAAGGAGTTCTAGCCTATAGGCTACCGTTCCCACTCTATCTAAGATTTCAAAGGGTCCACAATACTGGGGTTCCAGTTTGGCACAAGGTCCCATTCTCAGGGAACTCTTCCTGGGCCTAACTCTGATATAGACATGGTCTCCTCTATTTAACTCTGTGGGAGTTCTCTTTCTGTTGACGTAACTCTTTTTTCTATCCTGAGCAATTTTCATATTTTTCTTTATCTGAATCACTCATTATTTCCTTTCTTTCACCATGTCGGGTCCGATTGTAATTCTATCCACTCGATTACTCCAGTTGATTGGAATTTTTCACTGTCTACCATAGAGGGCTTCAAAAGGGATCATCTTCAATGACTCTTGATAATCGTTGTTGTAGGAAAATTCTACCAATGGAAGGTAGTCTTCTAACTTCTTAGGCTGATGTATTACATGCATTCTTAACATGGCTTCTAATATTCGGTTTACTCTTTCTGTCTGTCCATCAATTTGGGGATGATAGGTTGTGCTAAACAACAATTTAGTCTCAAAACCAACCATCAATGATTTTCAAAAGCTTGAAGTGAATTTTGTGTCTCTTTCATATAAAATCTCCCTAGGCATGCCATGCAGTATGAATATATCCTTCATGAAGATGTTGGAAATATCTATTTCTTTACAATTTGATTTGACAGGGACGAAGTGAGAAGACTTGCTCAATTTGTCCACCACTACCATGATGGCATCATTCTACTTGGCTTATTTTGGTAATCCAGTGATGAAATCCATGGAGATGGTTTCCCATTTCAATTATCTAATTTGTAGAGGTTCTAACAACCCTACTGGGTGTCAATGTTCTACCTTAGTTTGATGGCATTCTATACACTTAGCTAGATAGTCAGCTATGTCCTTTTCTAACCCAAGCCAATATAATTTTTTCCTAATTGTTGTGATCATTTTATGATAACCTGGATGACCAGTATATGGTCTCTTGTGAAGTTTGTCCATTGTGAACCTCTTCAAGTCATCAAAAATTGGAATATACAATATGTTTTTGTAAGTCAGCATGTCTTCGTCGAGCATCTTATAGCCTTCATACTTTAGCCATGTAGGCTCTTTCCTTAGGTATGAGGTCACGTTCTTGAAGAATGCATTTGTTTCTTGTGCGTTCTTGACTCTTTCCTTGACATCCAATTCGCAGGTGCTTGCTGCTACCAGGTGATTTTTTTTCACACTTATGCTAAGGGCATCAACCACCCTATTCTCCTTTCCTTTGATGTGTTTGATTTCAAAATCAAACTCACTAAGAAGAGACATCCACCTATATTTCTTGGCATTGAGTTTTGGTTGATCGAATAGGTGCCTCAACCCACAATGGTCTGTCATAAGTACAAATATCCTACCTAGGAGGTAATTCATCAACATTTTTAAACTATGCACTATGGAATCCAACTGTAGATCATGGGTCACATAATTGATTTCATGTTCATTCAATTTTTTTGGATTCGTAGAAAATTACATGCTCTTCTTGCATAAGGAATTCTCTGAGTTTTTCCTTACATGCATATGTACATACGAGGAATTCATTAACAAGGTCTGCAATCTTCAACATGGGTTCATGGTTCAGAAGGTATTTCAGTTCCTAAAATCTTTCTTCACATTCTGATGTCCAAGCGAACTTAACCCCCTTTTTATGAAGGGAAATGATTGGACAACCAATCTTGGAAAATCCTTTTATAAACCTTATATAGTATCTCGCTAAGCCCATAAAGGATCTAACATCATATAAATCCTTTGGGGTAGGCCATTCCATAATAGATCTGACCTTGTTAGGGTCTACTTCCACTCCTTATTTAGAAATAACATGGCCTAAGTAATGGACTTGCTTCTGGAAAAAGTCACACTTGCTAAACTTAGCATAGAGTTGATGCTCTCTTAGTACTTGTAGCACTAATTTAAGATGTTCTTCATGCTCCTCTATGTTCTTGGAGTATATTAGGATATCATCAATAAAAACCAATACAAATCTATCTAGGAATTTGTTGAGTACATTATTCATCAAGCACATAAAAGTGGCGGGGGCATTGGTTAATCAAAATGACACCACCACAAATTCATAGTGACCATACCTTGTCCTGAAGGTTATTTTGTGGATGTCTTCATCCTTGATTCAGACTTGATGGTATCCAGACCTTAAGTAAATATTTGAGAAAATGGAAGCACCCTCTAATGGGTCGAACAAGTCATAGATTCTTGGTAAGGGGTACTTATTATTTATTGTTGTCTTATTGAGTTTTCTATAATCTATGCACATTCGGAGCATGCCATCTTTCTTTTTCACGAACAAGGCTGGTGCTCCCCATGGAGACACACTGGTTCAGATGTATCATTTTTCCATCATTTACTTTAGTGTTATCTTGAGCTCAACTAGCTCGGGTGTACTCATCCTATAGGGTGTCCTAGACACTAGCACTACCCCTGGTACAAGTTCTATCGAGAAGTCAATGTCTCTTCTCGGAGGTAGACCTAGTACCTCTTCTGGAAACACATCTCTATACTCTATTAATATGGGGTGGTCCTCTAGGTTCGGTTTGTCATCCTCAACAGATTCCAACACCTATATTACATATAGAGGACATCTCTTTCTGCAATTATTTTTCATTTGAAGGGTTTATATCCGTCTCACTGAGACAGGATTCTGAATCCCTTGGAGGTTCATTTTTATCCCTTATTCATTCTCACACTCCAAAGTTTATGGTAACAGTCCAATTTAGTTTTATAAGTGGATAAACAATCCATACCAATCAACATGTCATAAGATCCTAGGGGAAGTATGTTAAAGGTCACTTGGGTGGGAAATCCATCCATGATTAATTGGCAAGCTGGTATGACCTCTACTACTTTTCATTTGATTTCAGTGGCTAGTTGTACCAACCATGGCTTAACATGTCTAAATGGCTACGTTTTAGACTTACCAACAATCTTAGGGGCCACATAACTCAAATTAGAACCAAGGTCAATTAAAATAGAAACTAGACGGTTGGCGATCATACCTTCCATCTCCACCACTGAAGTTTGGTGGTCGACTTGTATATTATCCAAAGCTGCATAAATCCATTGCATTCTCCTAGCCACATAATTGATTGTGGTAGCTTCTTGGATATTGTAGACTCTCCTAATGTTCTGTTGTTTGTGTGGACAATCCCTTAATAGATGTTCTTCTCCACAACCCCAACATTTCAAGGGTTCCTTCTTTGGGTTATCAGTCTTTCCTTGGGTTGATCCAAAAGGTTTATTTCCACTCTGGGAGGGGAAATTTTCTTAATACACACTTTGGGTTGGAAGTCTCATCCTAGAATCCTTCCTATATTTCATAAATCTAGAGGATTTAAAAATCTTCTTCTTGAATCCTTAACAACTCTTCTTCTTCCAGTCCTCGCGGGGTTCTATCTAACTCTCGAACTATTCATAACAATACCTTGCCTTTCGGATAGTGTCTTATAAGGTATTTGGCTCATCAAACTCAATCATGTTCCGGTAGGTATGAGGTAACCCATTAGTAAATCGTTGCACTTTTACCTTTTATGTAGGTTACATACCTCAACATCTCAAGGAATTTATTGACATATTCCTCTATGATGAGATGTCCCAGCTTGAGTTCATGGAACTCCTTAGTCTTTCCATCAAATTATTTCTATGATAGATAATTATTCTTGAAATGTTTCTCAAACTGTTTCCATGATAAGTCCTCTTCATGGATTCCTTTCACATTCTTAAGGTCTTCCCACCAAATGGAAGCTTTTCCATTCAGGTTGAAGATGGCTATTTGAGCCTTCAATTTTTCAGAGTAGTCATGGAATCTAAAGTACTTCTTTAAAAAAATTAGCCAAGCTTCTGCCTCTTCCCATTTCTCAATATATCCATTGAAAAAGGGTGCTTTGGCTTTCTTGAACTCTTCAGATTCATGACTTTTGGAATGCTTTCGCTTATTTCTGTTCCTTTGAGAATGTGAGCTAGTTTTTCTACTAGAATATTCCTCGGAGTTTCCAGTTTCCTTTCCAAAGGATTCTCCTGATGCGTGTCCCCTGCCTCTAGGTTGGGCCTTTCTCAAGGTACTTCTCCCAGTGTAGCTACTTATGGGACCACGTTTTCGTATTTCAAGAAGACTTTGACTCCTCTTCGTACATCGTCAGTCCACATGATTAGTTGCAAGTCCATGTTGGAGTTTCCTTTGTATGTTGGATAAGCTTCATAGAAAGACTGCATTAATTTCTCTTTGTTTTCTTACTCTTTTATCAACCTCTCATTCTCGGCTTTCCAAATCTGCAATTCGTCCATGAGGCTCCTTACAGTTTCAACCAGATCTGGAGAGGTCTCCACTACCCTACTCTTGTCAAAATCTTTGTCTCTATTGTGGGATCCATCTCCCATCTCATGGCACGTCACCATCCTTTATGATTGTAGTTTCCCATGGTTTATTGACTTCTTGAGTGCCGAAAAAACACTTGTTGTTAACTAACAATCTATTATTTTATGAACAACACATAGTTCATATTTCTTAAATACACACACAGTAGAAAGTTTTCATTCTTTTCTTCAGTAAGAGTTTAACCAGACTCTTTAAGAAAGAGGTAAGGTAGGGTTTCACCCTTAAGATTTATTTAAACATGTTTTTTAAGCAACTCGTCCATGAGCCCAAGAAGGCCAAGTGTTGTAACCATGCTCTGATACCAATTTGTAACACACCCATGGTGGGGCATCAAAATTTCATTCTTATTAAGAAATCAAATTCTCCATTCGAGGTCTCTATCCCATTTTTATCGTCCATAGCCTTCCATCCATAGTCTCCATGCTCAAAACCGAGATCAAAGCAAGGGGATATACCTCTCCCAAGTTCCTCGGGTGTTCGTTGGTCGGGGCCACGAGGCTTCCACATGGGTCCGACACAATATGATTCTCCCTAAGTTCTCTGATATCCCAGAACTTCTCGCGTTCCTAATTCTATGGTGTAAATCCATCCACCAACCAATCCAATGACTGTACTTGGTCCTCGACTAACTCACAATCTAACGGGGAATTTGGCATTCAACCTTCTGATTTGAATTCCCTACATATCCTCTTCCCTCTGGCTACAATCGTATATGACTACGGTTTTTCACTAGATGCCAAGAAAACATTCATCTATTTCGGTGCTTCAGAGCTTCGGTGAATTCAAAATCCCTCACAAACGCAAACCTCCGAAGGGAAATCCTTCTAGAGTGTCAGATCTCCTAACACTTGTCCTTTGATATTGACAACTCGAGTGAACTCCAACCTCCAGGCCTTCAGGAATTCTTGTTCCACTTTTCTCCAAAGTGGCTATCCTACGAAATAGAAGATTTCCTACCACACATCCCCAAATGATGAATGGTTTAGATTCTCTCTGTTACTCTGAGCTTCAGGAGTTTTCAAAGAACCAAGCTTCAATTAATCCGGAGTGAATCTCCTCTGGAGTACAAGATCTGATGCTAAGTGTCTCCCAATGTCAATGTCTAGGATGGACTCTCAGAGTTTCAGTCACTTCACCAACTAGGTTTTCTAGGTGGGCATGTACCAGGGGCTGACACATAGAAGGCTCAAGGGTGACACGTACCCTCATCTGGGATGACATGTGCCATGTTCCAAAGGGTCTATAGGGTATATGCTATGCATGAATCTAGGTGACATGTGGCATGTAAAACTTGGGTCTGTGTCACCATGGATGGCTTCAGTGCACCACGTCACTCCAGTTTGATCGTCTTTTATTCCCTCCGATCTTGTAGCCAAG
This sequence comes from Picea engelmannii, assembly GCA_009831015.1. Classification (NCBI taxonomy): domain Eukaryota; kingdom Viridiplantae; phylum Streptophyta; class Pinopsida; order Pinales; family Pinaceae; genus Picea; species Picea engelmannii. Next base: position 28,382 of record ML785333.1, read on the forward strand.
GTGCGTACATGTAACCCTTGGGTCAGCGACCTCAGTTACTTTGTAACTTCGGTGTTTGAGGAGTTTGATGCTATAGAATCTCTATTCTCTCGAAGTATAACTTCTCCTAAGTCTTCTTATTGTAGATCCAATGGATAAGGGGACCTCCAAACCTTCTCGATCAGTGGCTCGTGTTACTTTGCGATGGGGGGTTGAATCATGTTTTAGTCGATGTTATAGGTTCACCTAACCACTAGGGAAACCATTTGTTTCCAGTCAATTTTCTGGTAACTGAGTCTCCCAATTACCTTCTGGCAGTAAAAGGCTTAGTAAGGTTGGCCATACTCCAAAATACTAAAATTACAGAGCTTTGAAGCCAGGAGGACTTGGCTTCCTTAGGCTTAGCCTAATGTTCCTAGGTATTGATCATATGGGTCCTCCTGAATGGATATCATCTGCTAGTCTTCCAAATGAAGAGATATCCATTTTCAAGGCTTGAACCTCGCTATCCTTTCTAAGATTTATCATGAAATGGTTAAGGACTTGGGAGTGAAATCTCGATCTCCCAACAAGGAGTCTGAAAGAGGTGTCCTCTTCATATAGATAGGCTCAGATTGACACGATATCTCTGTCTTGATCGTCTTACAGGCTTATGTCCCAAGAAGCCTCAAGGGCTAAGATGGGGCATAAAAACTATCAGTCAGAAGCATAAGTTCACAAGGAGATGAATGCACACACATATCATGACCATTCCACACAGAAACTATTTATAAATACACATATATATAAACCCATGCATACATCCACTATTTCAGTTCACTACATAAAGAAGGAAAATACTTATCAGAACTAGAAGGCGTGATGCAACTACTGAAAGGGGTGCCTGTTTCCACCCAAACATAGACTCAGTCACTCCTGACAGATTTACAACTATCCACCCCCAAGATAGACCATGATGCTATGAGATATAATCCTTTATTGCGGCTCAGCGACAGTAGGGACAAAGGTTACTCTCCTCCTCCCGGAGGATCTTGGAAACAGTTTTCACTATACCAAGAAAGGAGGATCACCTGAGTACTTCCTCAGTCACTCAACAACCTCATTTATCAGCTTGTATCATATCCCTCCTATCTATTTCCCATGACCAGAACTCACTCATTTCTTATTTCTTCCTTGAACCTGAGATCTTAGTCTCTCGTCTTTGCACTCTTCGTAGGCCCTCCTATGCCCACCACACCTTCCTTTCTTTACTTCCTCAGCAAGATTTTGTGTGGCTTGAGTTCTCATTCTGTGGTCAGGTTTGAAATCCTTACAGATGGGTTCTCTATCCCATCCCCTCATTAAATCTTGAGGAGGTCTTCCCACCTACTAGCCTGACTATAATTTATTCCTGGGTTAGAGGACTGTTCTGGTTCTGAGAAATTAAATCCAATAAGGTACTGGTTTGATGGAGGTTAACGCAATCATTCCTAGTTCCCTTCACCATCTATTTCATAGCATTGGTGGTCTCTCTTCGCACACCTCCCTTCCAACAATCATGCAACACTTATCCATTTTCTAGTAAATAACAAAATTTACATTCATTGACCTTTTTGACAAAGCTCCATCAAATCAAACATTCACACATATTGAGTTTTCCATAGTCTCTTGGCCCATATAATTATATTTACAAATTGGGGTAAATACGGGTGTTACATGGTCCCCTTATAGAGTATATTTGAGCATGGCCCTCACAAGAAGATGCTTTGAAGAAGTCTAGAAGAAATCCATAGTCATGGTCATGGAAACCAAAGTTGTTTGAGGAATAAGGATATGAAGGACAATGTAAATGCATGTAACACCCTCATATATGGATAGTCCTCATCGTTCCATTTCCAATGATAGATGGTACACCACATGGTTTCTCATGGTTGAGGATATATTCCCTCATGAAGATGGAAGCCCCGAAGAATGGTTAAGAAGCCCCTAAACAGTTACAAGTCATTAATTAAAGGGTGAAACAATTGTAACAAGAAATAATGGGTTGATCCTAAAATAAGGAAAAAGGTTAAAAAAGTCATTAATTAAAGGGTAAAATAGTTGTAACAAAAAACTATTAGTTTACCCTAAAATTATGAAAAAGGATAAAATAGCTACAAGTTAGCCCCAAAAGAAGGAACTTGAAAAGTATAAATAAGGAACCTAGGAGTCAATTTGTTACATCAAATCAAGTGATTTTTATATGAGGTAACCAAGGATATATGAGAAATTTTTCAGGGTAAAGATAAAGTAAATAAGGGGGAAATTCCAAGGGATGATGAACCTTTGTGGGCATGTATTGTAAGGTATATTATTTACAAGTCATCTTACCAATTTTGCTATAACATCTTTTCTAGAATGATTTAGATAGAAAGAAGTGGAGAATGTTGATAAGAAATATCAAGGTATCTTTGGTAGAAATTTTATTTTCTGGTTCATTGTATTTTCAAATATATGCTCTATGGAAGATAGGGTTTTTGGATAGTCCTGAAACTAGTTTGAAATAGGTGTTCTGGGTAAAACAACCATAACTTCTTCATAAAGGATCCAAATAGTGTGAGACAAATTTTATTGGAAACATTACATTCCTTAGTATTTATTTTTTAGGTTTCAAAACCATATATCAAATATTCATTGCATTGCATTCTCTACAAGTTATCCCTCTAGAATAATCCATAATTCAACAAGGTCTACCATTTTCTCTATAAATCCTTTTCTAGGATGGTTCAAGTAGTGAAAATTGGAGGAATTGTAGAGAATATAATGAATAAGTGTAGGTACAAGTTTCAAACCTTTATTCACTATAGTTATAGATTTATTCTTTTTTAAAGTTAGAGTTTGTGACTAATCCAAAAACTAGTCCTATGAGACCAAGGTAAAGTTTGATGAATATGCTATTATCTTTTTGTTGAAGTTGAGGAAGGTATATAGGTCTATGATCACATACATCAAGTTTGTTACAGAGCTACATGTATGTCTATATGCATGTTTTTAGGGTTACACATTGATGATGTTATGGTGCATGATTGAGACAAGTCTTTGGTATATTATTGAGGCACTGACACATGCTTGAGGCACATCTTAGGTGCATGGTTGAGGCATATACTTGGTATATGATATTGGTTGTTTGGAAATTTCTTGAGGAAATTAATTGATTATATCTTATGGTACATGGTGTATGGCATGATTGATACATATAATGAGAGATATGGTATATGGTTGAGTCACATGGTTTGAGGAGCATCTTGGATATTGGGAACATTATTTGAGATACATTTTTGATATATGTATGAGGCATTGCTTGGTGACATTGATGCATGGTGAGATACATCATTGATGTATGATATGGTTTTGTCACATGGTATGACACAGGTTTGGGTTGATGAATGATTTGGTACAGGTTTGGTACATGATATGGTACAAGTTTGGTACATGTTTGAGATGCATACATTGTGATGGTATATTGGTGATCTTCGTACATGCTTGGCAGAGGCATGTGTTGGTGATGTTGAGCATCTGGTTGAGAGGTGTTATTGGTGATCATGGATCTAGTTTTGTTGATGTTGAGTATGAGTGGTGGTGAGAGGTTGATGGTATGGTAGTGATAGGTTGATGTGATAGAGTAGCAGTGACAGGTTGATTGATATATCCATGATATTATCAATGATATTTTTTCTACACTTGTATTTTAAGGCGATAGGACTTGGAAAGGAAAGGTGGTTGTAGCCTCCTTCCGGTTGGAATCAGAGAACTCAAGGAGTTGGAGATTCCTTTAGGTTGGAGCCTCCAAATTAGGGGGTTGTAGCCTCCTTCTTAGTGGAGCTAGAGAACTCAGGGGGCTAGAGAATGGAAGGATTTGGAGCTTCCTTCAAGTTGGAACGTATAAACTAGGGGGTTGGCACTTCCTTCCAGTTGTAGCTTTGTAATATTCCAGATATAAAAAATTATGAAAAACTGAAATAAATAACTATAAATGGCATATGAACAACAATATAACCATAACAACACCACAATAATACCAAATGATACCAGAATAACACCAGAAAGAGCACTTTGATTACTGAGAGCAATGTTCACTTTCCTCTTCGAGGCGGAAACCTCCAATTGAGAAGATCTCTATTACAATAATATCCAATAAAAAAGTTATCATACCCTCGACTCCTATTTATACTAAATATTTCTATCAAAAGAATCATCTAGAGGAAGATCCTTCTAGAAGTGAAAGCTTCTATTAGGTCTTCTTACATTGGAATTTTCTTCCTTATTTCTAGGCTTTATTAATATTGACCTTTATTACATGGAAATATATTATTCTACCTATGTGAGGGGTTAGGTCCCTAACATGTCCTCCCCCTTAAAAACAACCTTGTCCTCAAGGCTTGAGATGGGGAAATTGTTGCAAAATGGTAGTGGGTTCCCAAGTGGCATATGCTGGAGTTGTATCTTTCCACTGGACTAACACTTCCTTGATGGTTCGTTGATGCATATGACACTCACGTTGGTCCAAAAATGCTTTTTGTTGTATCCAAATGGAGCCTTCTTCGTCCAACTTGAGAAGGTTGGTTTGAGTTTGTCACTTAGTTCCAATCACCTTCTTTAAGAAGGAAACATGAAAAATAGGATGGATCTCAGAATGACTGGGAAAATCTAATTGATAGGCCACCTGTCCCACATGCTTGAGAATGGTATAAGGACCATAAAATTTGGGCACCAGTTTCTAAAAATGGTCATCCTTAAGGGAATTTTTCTTGTAAGGCTGTAGTCGAAGAAACACCTGATCCCCTTCTGGGAATTGATGTTTAGAGTGACCTTGATCTTCTTGTTGCTTCATGCAATTCTGGGCCATGAACAAATTATCTTTGAGGGTATGGATAATAGCCTCCCAAACTGTAAGCATTTGGTCAACCTCCTAGACCTTCTAGACACCTGGAAAATATGAGAGAACTGAAGGTGGATTTTGTCCATATACCGCTTCAAAAGGAGTCATGCGGGTAGTTGTATGGTACAAAATGTTGTACCACCATTCAACTAGTGGTAACCATTGAGCCCATTGATTTTTTCTTTTCGATGAAAAACACCTCAAATATGTTTCCAAACACTTGTTGACAATTTCAGTTTGACCATCAGTTTGGGGATGATGTGATAATATGCAATTGGGTGCCTTGTAGCTTGAACAGTTCTTGCCAAAAATTGTTGGTGAAATTTGGGTAGTGATCAAAAACAATAGAATGTGACATGCCATAAATCTTGAAGACATGATCCATGAAAATTTCAGCCACAATGGATGTTGTAAATGGGTGTTGAAGAGCATAGAAATGAGCATACTTGGAAAGACGATCAACTACCACCATGATGACTAATTTATTACCCAATTTAGGTAAGCGTATAATAAAATCCATAGAGATATCCTGCCTAATAGCAGGTGGAATAGGAAGTGGTTGTAGTGTCCCAGGATATTTGATTGTTTCTCCTTTGTTGCGTTGACACACATCACATTCAGCCACAAAATTATGAACATCATGTTTCATAGAATCCCATAAAAAAGAACATTTGACCCTGTCATAGGTTTTTGTAAACCTAGAGTGCCCAATTGTGGGTGTAGCATGAAGCTCATAAAGTACCGTGGATTTAAGTTTTGATTGTTTACTTAAATGAAAACAACCTTTGTATCAAATCTCATCATTAAGCCAAGAGTATCCTGGGGAAACTAGAGAATTGGACTACAATTGTTGTATCAAATGAAAATGTTTGGGATCGTGTAGCAAGTCCCGACGAACAACTTGGAGCCAATATGGTACAATGAAGGAGAGAGAAAAAAATAACCCTTCATCTTCATATTTTCTGGAAAGTGCATCAACAACCACGTTGTCTTTGTATTTCTTGTAAATGATCTCATAATCATATCCAAAGAGCTTAGTCACCCATTTTTGTTTCTCTGGGGAGGAAAGACATTGTTCCAGAAAATACTTTAGGCTTTGATGATTGGTTTTAATTTGGAAGTGTTTCCACAATAGATAAGGGTGCCAAAGATCCACGACATGCAAAATAGCCAACATTTCCTTTTCATAGATTGATTTGCCCAAATTTCCCTCGGACATTTGTTTGCTGGTAAAGGCCAAATGACGATCCTTTTGCATAAGGAAAGCTCCAATTCCTTTCCTGAAAAAATCACATTCCAAGACAAAGGTCTTTGTGAAATCAGGAAGGGCCAGGACTGGAGTGGTGCACATGGCCATCTTCAAGGTTTGAAAATCCTGAGCAACTATTGGAGTCCAGTGAAAGAATTATTTGTAAGGAGTGCAGTGAGAGGTGCCACAATCTTTCCATAATTCTTAATAAACTTGTGATAATAATCTATTAAAACCAAAAATCCACACAATCTTTTGAGAGTCTTTGGGTGAGGCCAATCTTGCATAGCTTCAACATTTTTAGGATCCACCTTGATGCCATCCTTTCCAACAATATGACCCAAGTACTTGACTTTCGAGGCACCAAAAACACATTTAGATTGTTTGAGGAAAAGTTTTTTGCTAAGAGAGTAGATGGAGAACTCAATCCACATGAGCAAGATGGGATGCCCAAGTTTTAATGTATATGAGGATATCATCAAAGAAAAATAAGACAAAATGATAGAGAAAAGGATGGAAGACATGATTCATGAGGATTTGGAAAGTGGAGGGAGCATTACACAAGACAAAGGGCATGACCAAACACTCATAGTGGCCCTCATGAGTTCTAAATTTAGTATTAGGAATGTCTTTCTCTTTCATACGGATTTGGCAGTAGTCAGAATGAAGATCAAGTTTAGTAAAGAATTGGGCAGCACTATTTCATCCAAGAGGTCATCAATGACAAGAATGGAAAATTTTTCTTTAATGGTGAGATTTTTAAGGGCATGGAAGTCAGGACACATGTGCCGAGAACCTTGTTTATTAAGGACCATGACCACAGGAGAAGTGTAGGGGTCCATACTAGGGAAGATAACACATGTGTTGAGCAGTTCTTGAACAATTTTCTCAATTTCATTTTTTTGGGAAAAAGGTTGAAAATAGGGATGGATATTGGAAGGAAGGATTCCTGGGACAAGGGGAATGGAATGATAATGAACACCACAGGAAGGAGGGAGTCCTTGGGGAGTGGAAAAAACCACTTTATGTTTAGAGAGGATAGATTGGAGGTCCTGCAACATAGAGAGTGTCTCAGTTGCTTGTATGACATGGAGTTGGGAAATAATGCCAGAATGACCTTTATTTAGCATCGTTTCCATGCGATGGGAACTAACGATCTCTGGGGAACCGATAGTGATTCCTTGGGACTTATATTGTTGGCCCTCCTAGTCAAATTGCATGGTTAATTACTTAAAATCCATGAGAATGGGACCCAAAATACTTAGCCATTTTGCACCCAACACAATGTCACAACCGCCCATGTCGATAGCAAAGATATGATATTTCAGGTGGTATTCACCAATTTGGAGACACACATTTTCACAACGCCCTCCACATTTCATGGACCCGCCATTGGAAATCATGAATTGAAAATTATTGACTGCACGGATATAGGAATTAGTTTCTTAGGAAATGTGGCGATGAATAAAATTATGGGTGCTTCCACAATCAATAAGAATGATGACCTTCCTATGCTTGATGTAACCAATTAGCTTGAGGGTTTGGGGAGAAGAGAAACCAGTGAGAGAATTTAGGGAAATGACCAGTTCTACTTCAGGAGGGTCTAAGGGAGGAGTTATGTCAGTGGGTTTAGGTGACAGGGACACAATGGGAGCCTCAACATCCTCTTCTGAAACATCCTTTGAGATGACCATAAAAATATTTTTTTCCTTACACTTCTGTCCCGAAAAATATTTGTCATCAAAATTATAATAAAATCCTTTGAGTTAGCTTTCATCCATTTCATCTATGGTCAATTTCTAGATCTTTAGTGGAGTTCAAGGAGTGGGAGTTACTGGTTTAGTGCGAGGAATAAAGGATGGTTTTTGGTTTTGAGAGGAGAAAACCTATTGTGCTTCCTTATCTCTTTTAGTAGCATCCAACCAAATCTGAGGCCAATCCATGAGGACATGGGAAAAAATATCATCCTTGAGGCCACTGATAAAACATTCTCGAAAAAAAGCATTAGGCATGCCCTCTGTATGAAAATAAAATTGCTCAAAAGAAGCTATAAAGTCTTCCACTTTTCCAGATTGTTTCAACTTTGTCAAACGACCTAAATGGTTGGTGTCTGTGTCAAAGCATTCATAAATCTCTGGCACAAAGTGTATCTAAGCCACATACCCTTGGCGGGAATTTTTTTTCCATTGCCACCATTGCCAATGTTCTTGATCTAGATGGAGAATACCATACCGGAGTTTGGACAACTCATCTGTAATGCCATACAAAGAGAAATAATGTTCCATTTGAGTTACCCAGCCAGTGAGATCCAAGCCATCAAATTTGGTCACATCCACATGTAGAAGGCATAGGTCACGCTAAAAGTGATGGGGCTGAAAATTATGGGAATGAGAGGAAGTTTCACTTTCTATATGAAAAGGTGGGTCATATAAGGGAATATCTGCAAGGATATGCAACTTGGCACAAATCATCATAGTGACAAATTCAATATGGTTAGTAATGTCTTATTTGAGGTCTTGTTTGAGTTCCATGATTGAGGCGACGATGGAGGAATGCATGTTTTTATTGATGGTGGAAATATTGGCACTGAGTTGTCTCACTTCTTGTAACACCCCAAGGCCGAGCCCCTATTGAATTGTAATTATGCTTATAGGATAGTGAGCCATATGCTAAGGCCATTGAACCTGATTTTGTATATGTAAATACACACATATCATTAATAAAATTACACTGCTGCGTGTAGACCCTCCATGAAAAAAGAGTTATGGGGGGCTAAGCTAGAGTGCTTGCCTCTAAAGGAATAGGGGCTAAGATAGAGTGCTTACCTCTAAAGGAATAATAATATAATATTATTTCTTAGAATCTAAGGTTTGATATAACCATGTTGTCCTAAGTTCCTGGGGAAAAGGGGGACGACTATTAAGTGGAGCTCATGCAGCTTCAAGGAGGCATGTGTCAACCTGGGCACATGTAGTTTCAAGTAGGAAATTCAGCTCGTTGGGGGATTCCCTCACCATTCTCAAGATTCTCACGATTGTCACAAATCCTTCACCATTACGTTTGTACTCTCGTGAGGTTAGGAACCTGGGAAGAGAGCCACACTCCCCACAGATGCATGCACGATTGTAACTTGTAGTTACTGGACATCTCTTTGTGTATTTTCCCTATGAATCCCAAAGCATTTGTATTCTCCTGATCCGTGTTGTGTCTTAGCATTTTTTTGTTGCCACTTTTGGTGTCCATACCCATTTTTTGTTCCTATCATCACCCGTGTGTTAGTTGAATGTTGTTGCTATATTTATTAGGAGATGAATTGAAGAGACAAGTTTTCAGGCCTATGAGAAACTCTCCCAGGTGAGAGAGTTTGTTGGGAAGTGAGTTCTCCTAGAAGGGAGTCTCGTAGTAGCTACAGTACTCTAAGAATTCTAGTCCAGCTTGTTGCTAAAGCCCAAGGTAAGGGAGGTGTAGTAGCCGATATACTTGTATTAGTGAAGGTGTACCCTTCTGGGGTGGAACAGGCATGTGGGGAATGAGGGTCTATGGGTTGTGGGCATAAGTGGCTCCTGGGATAAAATATCCTTCATGTTGTTCTGTGCAACTTCCTTGTTGTCCTTGCAAAGCCTAGAATTCCCTTGCTAGGTGGAGTTTAGTCCCAGCTCGGGGGTGACCCACTACTAAGCATGATGAGAAGTGTGGTCTAAGGCTGGGAGGTTCATGGAAGGTTTGCATGCAGTTAGTGGTCATATATTAAAATATAAGTACCAATTGTGTGTTCGTTGTATGTTGTGTATTTCTATTTGCATTGTAATTAATGAGTAATGCCTGTATATATATATGTTGCATGTCTATGTTAATGTTTCTTTGACATGAACATGTGTATGAGTAGAGTATTGACATTTGTTTAATTTCATTAGATAGATATACATTTATAAGAGTGAATACCATATGTTATCTCTATATTTTGGTTAAGTTTTATATGTGATTATTTATGCTAAGTTACTCGGTGGCATGGCATGGCATGTTGTTTAAGGCCAGGAATGTCACAGAAATGGTATTAGAGCAGTAAAGGAAATGTTATGGTTTCTTCGATAGAGTTACTCGACAGGGGTTGATGGTCGAGGGATGTTACAAATTGGTATTAGAGCCATGGTTTCGACACTGATCCTGGATGGGCCATGTTATTGGTTAATGAGACAAATATTTTAGAGTGAATTGTTGTCGAAAGGGACAAAATTCGAGGTTCAGAGTGTCCTTGGGTGAAAGGAGTGCATCGACAAAGTCTTTGACTCAAAAATCTTGGGGAGAAAATATCAAGGTTTAACGAGTTAACGACAAGGATTTCTTTAGGAGGAAATAGAGTCACCCCAGATCATCAGATATGGAAATTTTGATAGGCGATTAGTCATGAGCTCCTTTGGAAATCCACAGAGTAACAGATTCTGTATTTGTCATCGATCTGAGAGAGAGTATACGTGGCGGAAATCCATGGACTTTGGGTGAAATCACTTTGGGAGAAAACGAGTGTGGAGAGGTTGAAACTCCCAAAGCCCAAAGAGCCAAAGTGATTAGTATCCGTCGATCTGTAGGAGACACATGTTGCCAGATCCTCGCCATCGATTGAAAGAACTCTGGGAGAAAGAAAGTGTGGAGAGGTTGAAACTATTGAACCTCGAAGAGATGTAGTAATTTATAACCATCGATTGGTGGAAGAGAGGCGTCAACAAATTGTGTGCTTCAGAAGCGGGGAGAAAGAAACGCAGAGCGCCACGTGGTCTAGTCAGGCAGGTGTTACAAGGCAGTTATACTTGACAAAGATGTTAGCTGGATCGGACCCACATTAAATTTGATCATGATCTATCAATATCGATGGTCGAGAGGCATTGTGGAGATCGAAGTTGTGTGGAAAATTATTCTACAGGGCAGTTCCGCAATCCAAACCACGGTTTCCCAGAAGGGGTATGTGTCAGGATGGGGACAACTGCAGAACGATTAGCGGGTTAATACAAAACTGCCAAGCCCTACCCCGTAATTTGAAAAGTGCTAAATTTTATGTGACGTTTTCGACATTTATTAGTTCAAGAACGAAAACTGTGGGCCCCAGTGGACGCGTGGCACTAGATTGTGAAGTCCAGAGACTTGACACTCTAGAAGAAGTGGTATATGAAGGAATGTGGACCATAGATCCATTGTTCTTCACACATTATACAGTTTGTTGTTCTGTGATGTGGTGACGCGCGGAAAATGGGAACCTTTGAAGTTTCAACACTCTGGATAAGCGCCCAAAACATTAGCACTCAGTCCCAGTCGTGGTCACTGGCAAACCAAGGACTAAGGAAGAAGGGGCTAGCATTGAATATTGAATTGTGGCAAAACAAAAAGGGGCTTAGAAACATAATCATGGTGATTCTTGATCGATGCAGACCCACTGAAAATGGATTCTAATATTCTTTTTGGTGAATCAGATTGTCTAAGTCCTATGGAAAATTATTAGATATTGATAGCCTCACAAAAATTTGGTTGAATGCACATTTTTAAAAGTTAAGAATTGACAGAACCAAACTGAATTGTCATTTAGTGCAGAGGAATGAAGGAGACACCCAATGATTACAATTTAGAGAATGAAGCAAAAGGAAGGGATGTCCATTTGGGAGTTGAAGGAACAAACTCCAATGGGCATGGAGAAGAGATAGATAAAGAAAGAAACATGATGAAAATCATTGAAAAGTTGCAAAAAGATATCCAAACTTACTGAGCAAATAAAACAAAGCTGATAAAATCCATGGAGAAACAGGGAGAATTCAACATAAAGTTGATGTGGATCCTGGAAAGAATAAAAAATAAGTTGGATAAGGAGAGTGGCTCAAGAAAAACAGGGAGTCATGGGACCCCTGAGAAGAAAGGAATATCAAGGAGCATTAGCAGGCATCACCTTCACTCCCTGAAACATTCCAATAAGAGAGCACACGATAGTTCAATTCCATCTCCTACCATAAATCATAGGAAATCAGAAGTGGATGAACTGAAGGGTGAAATGAATAAAATCAAGCCTCCTACTTTTGACAAAGAACACAAGAAAGATGAATATGCTGAGACATGGTTGTTGGGCATGAGGAAATATTTCCAACTGCAGAACTATTCTTCTCATGTAGAGTGAAGAATTTCCATCTACCAACTTAAAGGAAAGGCATACATATGGTGGGATCATCTTGTGCAAGTACAACACATCGAAGAGAATAATGTTACATGGAGGGAATTCAAGGGACATTTTGAAAAGAAGTACTTAACTAAGAGGTATTATGACAAGAAAATGAAATATTTCTTCGAACACGAGCTGGGAAGTATGTCCATTGATGAGTATGAAAGAAGATTCTTGGAGTTGTTGAAATATGTACCCTTCATCAAGGACGAGACAGTTAATATTCAAAGGTGGGATGCCATCTTCCATCAGTGACAAGATCCAGTATGATGACCCAAAAACTATGGAAGAAACTATAAGGAGAGAAAAATGATTATGTGATCAACAAAAAGAAAATAATACTTTCCAAAAATCTTGGGAAGGAAAGAAGAATTTCAAGAGGGAGCAGAGGCAGAAGGGAATCAAACCACCATTTTTCAGAAATAGTCCTCAAGGAAAGCTAGTTTTGAGAGAGCCCAGGATGGCTGAAGTAGGTGGGAAAAGGCCAAGGCAGACACCTATGGAATGGTGGGGATGCAAAGGAGATCATAGGTATAGATATTTTCCTCACAGAAAGGACAAGGTGAGATTTGTTCACAATGTTTAGCAACAAAAAACAATGGAGGACATGGGAAGAAGAGTACCAAGGATCTATGCAGCCCTGGAAAACAAGCAAGATGAGTTTCAATAACACATGATTGAAGTTGAAGGTATGATTAATAACCATTCATTTACTATTTTAATAGACTCGGGAGCTAGTCATAGTTACATAGATCCTAAATTTGTGGAAATATTATGCTTCCTGAGAAGAAATCATGAGAAATATTGGTTGGTATAGCTGGCTACAGGAGCCAAGAGAAAAGTTGTTGAGTCAGTTAAATCATGTCCAGTGGGCATGAATGGACTAAGTACCAAGGCAGATCTGAATATCTTTCCTTTAGGTTCATATGATTGCCTAATTGGTATGGATTGGTTGGACCAACACCATGCCATTTTAGACTGCTATAACAAGGCATTCACTTGATTGGATGAGGAAGAAAATCAGAGAGAAGTCCAAGGAATTCCCAAAGCAATTGCTATTAGAGAATTTCAACAATGCAGTTGAAGAAATGCTACAAAAAAGGTTGTTAATTAATTCCACCTCATATGGAGGAAGAATATAAAGATAAGGTGCCAATTATGGAGGACTATGCAGTCCTGGAATATTTTGAAGATGTGTTCAAGGAGGTACCAGGACTACCTCCAAAGAGATATATTGATTTCTCTATAAATTTGACGTCTGGAGCAACCCCACTGTCAAAGACTCCCTACAGAATAAGTACACCAGAGCTGAAGGAACTGTGAATGAAGCTTGAAGAACTTATAAATAAGGGGTATATCCACCCAAGTGTATCACCTTGGGGTTCCCCAGTCTTTTCCGTAAACAATAAAGATGGAAAAATGAGATTGTGCATCGATTTCAGACAGTTGAACAAGGTGACTATAAAGAAAAAATATCCTTTACCAAGGATTGATGATCTCTTTGATCAATTAAAGAATGCAAAGATATTTTCAAAGATATATCTTAGGTCAGGATACCATCAGGTAAGGATTAAAGAGGAATACATCAACAAGACTACCTTTAGAACAAGGTACATTTATTATGAGTTCATAGTGGTACCATTTGAGTTATCAAATGCACCCATTGTTTTTATGTGCTTAATGAATGGCGTTTTCAAGGATTATTTGGAAAAGTTTGTCATTGTCTTTCAATATGACATCCTTGTATATTCCAAGTCGGAAGAAGAGCATGAGCATCATTTGAGGATGGTTTTTCCAGTGCTAAGAGAGCATCAGTTGTATGCCAAATTGAGCAAGTGCTCATTCTATAGAAACATAATTCACTATTTGGGGCATATAATATCGAAAGAAGGGATAATCATGGACCCTGAAAAGATTAAGGCCAGTAAAGGGTGGACAACACCTAAAAATGAAACAGAAGTCAGATCCTTCATGGGTCTAGCTAGTTACTATAGAAGGTTCATTGCAGGGTTTTCGAGAATATCTCACCCCATCACTTACTTGCAAAGGAAGGGAAAGAAATTTCAATGGAAAAATGAATGTGAATGAATCTTCCAACAATTGAAGAAGTTGTTAACCAGTGTTCCAATTCTGAAGATTGCATATCAGAATGAAGATTTCATGGTTTGCATAGACGGATGTAAACAAGGACTATGAGGAGTCCTCAACTGGAATGGGTTTGTGATATGTTTTTAGTCCATAAAGTTGAAAGAACATGAAAGGCTCTACGCTACTCACGATTTGGAGTTGGAAACCATTATACACGCTCTAAGGAAATGGAGACATAACCTCATGGGAAACAGGTTTGATCTTGGGACAAACCATCATGGTCTGAAGTATTTGTTTGATCAGCCTACATTGAATTCCAGACAGAGCAGATGGTTGGAATTCCTCTATGAATATGACTTTGATATCAAGCACATCAAAGGAAAGGAGAACAAAGTGGTTGATGCACTCAGTAGGAGAGTGGATGAACTTCATTCTACAACCATCAACATGTATCAGACGAATCTTCAAGGAATAATATTTGAGGTTGCAAAAGTTTATTCGCAGTACATAGAATTGGTAACAAAATTGTAACAAGGTAAAGTGCAGCAGAAGGATGGAAATTTCGAATTGGGAATTGATGGAATTATCTTGTACAAAAACAAAGTTTATGTACCCAAATATTCTGAACTGAAGAGTGTGATTTTAAAATAAATGAACAATGTACCTCATGCAGGACACCCAAGATATCAAAAAACCATTTCAACAGTCAAAATATAATATTATTGGCCAAGAAAGAAGAAGGAAGTTTCTGAATTTATTGACAAATTCTTGGAATGTCAAAAGGTAAAGGATGAGGATAGACACCTAGTTGGTTTGCTACAGTCGTTAACCATCCCTCAGTGGAACTGGGAAGTGGTGACAATGGATTTCATCACAGGATTTCCCATAACAAGCAAGCAGCATGATGCAATCATGGTAGTAGTGGACAAGCTTACTAAAGTTGCCAATTTTATTCCATTGAAGACCATTCACAAGGAAGCTAGCATTGTTGATATCTATATGAGGGAGGTAGCACACATGCATGGTATTCCCAAGAAAATTGTGTCTGACAGAGACCCAAAGTTTTCCTCAAAGTTTTGAAGAGGACTATTCAAGGGGTTCAGAACTAACCTAAACTTCAACACAACCTATCACCCTGAGTCAGATGGACAAACATAAAGAGTAAACCAAGTAATAGAAGACATGCTAAGGATGTATGTGATGGACAAACAATCTAAATGGGAAGATTATTTACACTTGGTAGAATTTTCCTACAACAATGGGTATCAAGAAACACTGAAGATGATCCAGTTTGAAGCACTTTATGGCAGAAAGTGCAACAACCCAATAAGATGGGACAATCCAGCTGATAGGGCAGTGGTTGGGACAGAGTTGCTCAAGGAAATGGAAGAGCAAATGCTGAAGATTAAGACGAATTTGAAGGCTTCCCAAGATGGAAAGAAAATCTATGCAGACAAAGGAAGAAACCACAAAGAGTTTAAAGTGGGTGACCATTTTTTCCTGAAGGTGAAAGCCAACAAAAGTTCCTTGAAGCTGGGAAGCTGTTCCAAGTTGGCAGCTAGATTTTATGGACCGTTTGAAATCCTAGAAAGGATTGGACCAGTAGCTTATATTCTTGCATTGTCTACATCCATGTATGTTCATAATGTATTTCATGTATCGTTGCTCAAGAAGTATATACCTGATGCTAATCATGTGATTGATTGGAATGTGATCCAGGTGGAAAAAGAAGGCACTTTTCAAGTGCATCCTGTGTGCATACTGGACTGGAAGAGAAAGAAACTCCAGAGTCAAGTTGTAAATATTGTAAAGGTTTCATGGACCTAGTACGGTCCTGATGAAACAATGTCGAAGCATGAAGATGCTATGTAGGTAGAGTACACACATATTTTTGAAGATTTTGGAAGTCTTGTTGTTGTTTTTGTGTAAAGAGTTGCTTTGAGGACAGTGAAAAAATAAGGGGAGGGGATTGTAACACCCCAAGGTCGAGCCCCTGCTAAATTGTAATTATGTTTATAGGCTGGTGAGCCAGATGCTCAGGCCAATGAGCCTGATTTTTTATATGTAAATACACACATATCATTAATAAAATTACACTGTTGCATGTAGACCCTCCACAAAGAAAGAGTTATGGGGAACTCAGCTCCACTAGGTGGGGAATGGGCTAAATGTCTAGGAATAGGGGCTAAGCTATAGGGCTTACCTCTAAAGAATTAATAATATATTATTATTTCCTAGAAGCTAAGGTTTGATATAACCATGTTGTCCTAATTTCCTAGGGAAAAAGGGGACGACTGTTAAGTGGAGCTCATGCAGCTTCAGGGAGGCATGTGTCAACCTAGGCACATGCAGTTTTAAGTGGGAAAGTTAGCTCGTTGGCGGGTTCCCTCACCATTCTCATGATTCTCACGACTGTCATGGATCCTTCACCATTATGTATGTACTCTCGCAAGGTTAGGCACCCAGGAAGAGAGCCACACTCCCCACAAATGCACGTGCGATTGTAACCTACAGTTACTGGACGTCACCATATGTGTTTTCCCTATGAAGCTCGACACATTTGTATTCACATGAGCCATGTTGTGTCTTAGTGTTTGGTTGTTGCCACTTTCGGTGTCCATACCCATTTTCTATTCTTGTTGTCACCTGTGTGTTAGTTGAATGTTGTTGTTGTATTGCTTATGATCTAAATTGAAGAAGTAGGTTGTGAGGCCTATGAGAAACTCTCCCAGGTGACAGATTTTGTTGGGAAGTGAGTTCTCCTGGAAGGGAGTTCTGTAGAAGCTACAATACTCTAATACTTTTGGTCCATCCTATTGCTAAATCCCAAGGTAAGGGAGGTGTAGTAGTCGATGGACTTGTATTAGTGAAGGTGTACCCTCCTAGGGTGGAGAAGTCGTGTGGGGAATGAGGGTCTGTGGGTTGTGGCCATAAGTGGCTCTTAGGATAAAAGATCCTTCCTATTCTTCTGTGCAAATTCCTTGTTGTCCTTTCCAAGCCTAGAATTACATTGCCCGATGGAGTTTAGTCTCATCTCAGTGGTGACCCAATGCTGAGCATGATGAGAAGTGTGGTCTAAGGCTGGGAGGTTTGTGGAAGGTCTGCACGGAGTTAGTGGTCATCTATTAAAATATAAGCACCAAATTTTTCTTCATTGTATGTTGTGTATTTGTATTTGTATTATAATTAATGAGTAATGCCTGTATATATATATATATATATATATATATATATATATGTTGCATGTATGTGTTAATGTTGCTTCCACATGAACATGTGTATGAGTAGAGCATTGACATTTGTTTAATTTCATTAGATAGGTATACATTTATAAGAATGAATACCATATGTTATCTCTATCTTCCGGTTAAGTTTTATATGTGATTATTTCCGCTAAGTTACTTGATGGCATACCATGTCCTATTGTTTAAGGTCGAGAATGTCACAAGAACGGTATCAGAGAAGTAAAGGAAAAGTTAAGGTTGCCTTGGTAGTGTTACCCGACAGGGGTTGATGGTCGGGGGATGCTACACTTCATTTTGGGTTTCTGTGAAATTAGAGTGAAAGGTATTCATTAAATCTTCCAATGCTTGTCTACGATTATGGGCCATGATGAAGAGGGAAAATGAAAAGGGGCAGGTGGGACCACACAGAAAATGGGTTATGGGTGAAGTATATCACAACGATCAAGGCGTCGAGTTGAATCCAATGGGGTAAATTCCAAAGAAGGGTATTGGAATGGGTTCGGGTCCATGAGAAACAAAAATGTTGAAAAATGATAGGTATGACTATGATAAGGGTGAAGAGAGGAATCCAATGGAATAGGTCTCAAATAATGGTGCCAACAAGATCCAAACCTTATTTTTTTTTTTACTCCTATGGAGTTATACTCCTATCTGAAGAATATTGCAGTGATGAATTTCCCAAATGCTTAACAAGAAGAAATGTGTAATAATTTTGCAACTCGAATGCAATAGAGTTCGCAACTTGAATGCAATAGACACATTTGCGCGACAATAGATCTCATCTGTTTTGTTTTTGTTTCCATCCCAAAGGTTAGGTATTCAAGGGTTCTACAAAGAAGGGTTTTTCCTGTTCTATAGCTCTCTGATATACGTGCGGGGTCCAACAGTAATATCTCAGGGCACCAACTAAGGAGGATATACCATGCCCTTAGCCATACTACCCGACTACCCAGGTACTAGAGAGTATCTTCCCGAGTGTAGTTCTTGGTGGCACCATAGCATTCAAGTGACCGATCAATTTATCTATGGAGGGATTCAGGATATCTAAGCCGATCTGTATACAGGTGTTGTCTAATACGCTACCACTCAAAGGGGTACCAACAAGGGTTATAAGGGTGGCCAACAGATGTGTGCTTAAGTAGCACCTGTATTTCCTATGTGTATGAATCACCAATCACAGGTTTATGCATGTAACGATAGATATCTACAGCTTAAAGAAGCCAGAATATGTCTCTACCCTAAAAAAAAAAATTAACCCACAATTTTCTTCCGAGGAAGGTACTCTGATACCACTTGTAAAATTCTAGATATAAAAAAGTATGCATAACATAAATAAATACCTATAAATGGTATATGAACAACAAGATAACCATAAAAACACCACAATAATACCAAATGATACAAGAATTGTTAAATTTGGCAGCATCGATAGTCATTCTCCAATGAGAGGCCATATGGGCCACGCTGAGGCTAGCTAGGGTGATTTGGAGAATCAAGCAGTCTTGTGAGGTATTGAAAAAATCTAGGGGGGACATACAACTTCTATGAAGCAAACCAAAATCAAGGATGAATGAGATGTTATGTGAGTCTAATGAAAAATTCAGGGGAACGTACAACCTCTATGAGCATAGAAAGTCTAGTGCAAAAGTTAGGGGGAATATACAACCTCTGTGAGCATAGATAGACTAGTGCAAAAGTCAGGGGGAATGTACAACCTATGTGAGCCTACTCAAACCTTGTGAGCCATGAGAAAAAGTCAAGGAATCTAGCAAAATTTAGGTCGAATATAAAATTCCTATGAGCTAGAAACAAATGATATTCCTAATATTGCAAATGATATAAATGTATTGATCTAGTGCGTTGGCACATGTAACATTATCCACCACGAAGAGAATTTTGAATTGCCTTGTCAAGAGTCGAGTTGTAACTAAAGTCTCAAGTCTAGTTCTATTTTTGAACTAAAGTGTAATGTTGAGTTGTAACTGAAGTCTCAAGTCTAGTTCTAGTTTTGAACTAAAGTGTAATGTTGAGTTGTAACTGAAGTCTCAAGTCTACTTCTATTTTCAAACTAAAGTGTGATGTTGAGTTGTAACTAAAGTCTCAAGTCTAGTTCTATTTTCGAACTGAAGTATACCAGTCTCAAGTCTAGTTGTATTTTTGAACTAAAGTGTAATGTTGAGTTGTAACTGAAGTCTCAAGTCTAGTTCTATTTTCGAACTAAAGTGTAATGCTGAGTTGTAACTGAAGTCTCAAGTCTAGTTCTATTTTTGAACTAAAGTGTAATGCTGAGTTGTAACTGAAGTCTCATGTCTAGTTCTATTTTTGAACTAAAGTATACCAGTCTCAAGTCTAGTTCTAAGTTCGAACTAAAGTATGAAGCTGAGTTATAATTAAAGCATGCAAACAATTTACTATTTCAAGCCTCTCCTCTTCTCCTCTTCAGCCTATATAAGCAAAGGTCAACCCCTCTCTTCAACACAGTTTTTGATATGCAGGTTAAGGGTGAAGAAATAGATGTGCATATCAGTGATAAAGAGGCATCATACCAAAGAAGCATATCAGTGTTGTATATCAACAATAGAGGCAGCATATCAGACAGGGATGATTTTAAGGATGGAAATTTATTTTAAAATGTACAAACCTTGGCGAATCTTACTAATCCTTCATATGCTAACTATAAATGTTTGGTGATATTTTTGTAAAAATATTCAAATTTCTAAGGATTTTATATAATTTTTATAAAATTTTGGCGATTTTTAAGGTAAAATAATTTTATCCTATAGAATTTGGGCGAATAATTTTTAAAATAACGAATCTCGTTTTTGGAAAAAACATGGAAAATTATCCCATGAGCGAAATTTAGCCCCTAAAATCATCCATGATATCAGAGGTGTATTTCAATAAGGTGTCTTAGGTATTTGTCATGTCAGAGTCATCTTGGCAAGCTCTTTAAGAGCAGAACATTCATGCTATATATTTGTAAGTGATATTACATTATTAATGCAATAAAGGAATATCATTTTCTAGGGTTTTTCTCCCTGTATAGGGTTTCCCCAGCGTATATGTGTTTTTGATGTGCATGCTTACTTATCTACATAGTTATTTCTATTCGGTTATGATTTGGTATTGTTGAAGTGTATTAAGGTGGAATCAAAGTGTTGAAGAAAATAAAAGAATTAATGCGCATAAGAAATCAAGCTCATAATTTAACATGGTGTTGGGCCTGTGATATGACTGATTTTATGATGTTAATTAGATCCTTTTTTTCAAATGTGTATATGCGTTTTCATGTTTTGAAGAATTTTTTGAAGAGATTTTGTGTCAAATCGCTATGATCCACACCAAGGATGCATAATTCATGTTTTGCGATGATTTGGAGTTTAAATCTGTATGTTTTTATGATCCCAGGAAATTAATTCATGTTTTGTATGTCATAGGGAAAAATCAAAGCTTGGTTTTTCTTTTGGCACTCAGTCCTGTACTCCATCCGACACTTAGTCCGGTACTCCATCCGACACTTTGTCTGGCACTCCATCTTGCACAAAAATGATGGGCTATTTGGTGGTTATGGCATTGGCGGCCAGTGATGGGTGAATCAAAGACATGGTTTTTTCTCGTGCTCGTGGCCTCCAGCTACTAAACTCTTGAAAACTCGATTTGGGTTGTTATACTGGGTGTTTATTGTCTCACTTAGTTTCTAGAAGCCACCAGCAATTAAAACACATTTAATGTAATTTGTTGTTTTTAGAGGAGGTCGACCCTCCCAGTGGTCGACCTCTCACCTTGTAAAACTTATAAATACCACCTCAGTGGTCAGACAATAGTCAAGAATTTAATAAATAGAGAGTTAGAGAGAAAGACAACTTAGCTTTGTTTTTCTATTTTCATTTTGCCAAAATTGTGTAAAGACTGCATTTTTAGTTTTAATGGTGAAGTTGTGTTGTTGAAGTTCATGGTGCGCCTTTGAACAATAACCACAACTTGGTGGGGGGACCACCAACAATCTGGGTGACTATCCTATGATTTTTCTTGTGAATTAGATAGCTTAGATGTCTTTTTATTTCTTTTTATGTACATGAATTGTCATTTTTCTTTCTTGTTATATAAATTGTTGTTTATAATTTAATTGGTTTAATTTAGTTTTGTAGGTTATTATGAGGAATCTTGTTAATATACAATGAATATTTAGTTAGTAGAAGCAAACTTACAAGCTTAGATACTAACCGTGTGTGTAGCTAGATGATAAATTAAGTTTTCTTTATGCTAAAATAGATGATAAAAACAAAGATTTTAATTTGTGATCTCTTTGACAGGGTTTCAGTGGATGGATAGTCATTAGACTTTAGTTTTCAATTGTAGTTTGCCAGTCTAGTTTTCATTTAGCTTTATTTATTTAATTCGTCCTTTAGTTACTCATTTGATTTCTTCTCATATGCTAAAATAGTGTTTAATTTCTATTTATGAGTATTTCCTCTTTTTGCAAATTTGAATTGTTAAGATAGAACTAGTTTAGTTTCCTTCATGCAATTTCTTTCGTAGATCTAGATTGTAATTTCAATTCATAGTCAATTATTGAGTTTAGTGTAGTATGAATTTGCTTCATTAGTATAGAATGCAATTGAATTTCTTAGAATAATATCTTTTTATTGTTAATGGTTAATGCATGATTAAGTATCACATGGATATGCAGGATAATTGATGTTGTTTTCATAATGGCTAAGTTCTCACTGGATTGCCTAATTCACACTTTTCACTTTGCTGTTGAAGTCAATATCGAGTTTATCCCTCTTGAATTGTCTTTCATTGTTAAGTTCCATCGTGGTATTATAAGACACCTGAGACATTCACACAACCATCAACATTGTATTTGAGTTTTCATAGATTAGAAGATAATTTCCTTGCTTTCATAGATTATAAGATAATTTCCTTTCTTTTGTAGGATAGATAGTCTTCTCGCTTTGGTAGATTAAAGAGTAATTTTCCTATCATAGATTAAAGGTTAGTTGTTAATTCTTCTTGCTTTCAATTTAGTAGATTTCCTTTTGTAAATTAGAAATAGTTGTGAAGTTTAATTTAAAGAATAGAGTTCACTTGTCTCTTAGCTTAGTTAGTTGCTTATTGAGTAGTTTTAATTAGTTTACTTGATGTAGAAGTTATCCTAGGTTATTTAGTTGTTTACTTGCTTTAATAGGTTAGTTTCTTACTTGTCTATTCTTGCTTTGATAGTGTAGTTGCTTGTTTATTTACTTGCTTTCACAGGATAGTTTCTTATTGAATTTAAGTAGGTTAATTACAAGTAGTTTGTTGTTTCTATTTGCTTATTAGATTTATAGTTTCATTTTGCTTATTGTTATGATTGAACTAGTTTTCTTTAAGTAGGGTTTCCATTTGATTTCTTAGAACTATCCATCGATCATTCATTCAAAGGTTATTTAGGGTACACAGTTTGAGTTGCTTAGTAGAGTTTGATCATTAGTAATCCTTGCTTGAGTAGATTAGCCCCTAGATAGCCACTTCCTTATTTAGACTATACTACTACCAATCCTTATACCTTGGGATATATTTTGCTACAAATCTAAGTTTACTTACCCTAGGTTGACAATTTAATTGAGGGTTTTTTGTGTGTTTTTAGTGCATATAGAACACCCATCATTTTTGGCGCCATTGTCGGGGAGTTGCCTCAAGGTAGGAAATAGTTAGGAAATAGAAAACTTTTAAACTTTAGCATTATTTTGGTGTCAGGGGAATTTTAAGACGAGAGGTAAGAACCTGTGCATATGCTATAGCAGGTTCCCCCAAACCCAATGGTAGTTTTTTTTTTCTTTTTATTTTGTTTCATGAACAAACCTAGAGACCCAAAAGGTAGATACACTGAATCTAAATCATACCTTTCAACCAAGGTTCCTTCTGACATTTTTGGGGGAAGGAACGTTCCACTCATAAAATCCACAGACTGATACTGAACAACAGGATCTAGCTCAACCCAAAGAGCTAAAGAAGTCTCTAAAGAGACTAAAACATGGAGCACTATAGAACAAAATTTGAAGCATCAATAATAGTGGGACATGAGGCAAGACCACTCGAGCCCTCTGCAGAACCAGAAAACACAACCTTTTTTTTCCTACCACCACCAAGAGAATGAATTCGAAGGTGACCATTAGTTTGGAAGAACTCTTTGAAATCCTAGCAATAGCTGGGATCTCTTCTTTTCAGGAAGAACACATCTTGATAATAGTCAAGAAATTGTCTACCTCTCCGAAAATATTAGAAGAATCAAGGTCCTATGAGCTACAAAATAGTTTTCCTTGCCAAAGTGTGAATGAAGCTGAAAAATTATGGACTACATCCAGTGGAGAGAAATCATTATGACTTGAGATTGAGGATTTCTCAACATCCATCTCAGTAGATCCTTTATGTGCTTCAGAAATCAATCATCGAGAATAAGAGGATTTGCATGGAATGATGAAAGAGAGAATAGAAAATATTGTTGATGAACATCAAGATTACATTGAAATTTTTTTTCAAGAGGTCATTAGGCCACAATACTATTCTCTTCTTCAACACATTCTTATGCCCAAACAAGTAGGTTGGTTGGTTCTTCATATCCAGGTAATCACTGCAGTAACTTTTTCATATATGGATATGAGTATGTTTCTTATATTTCTTTGCACATGGTTACATTGGAAGAGTTCTTACACTTGAATAAATATTTTCCTTTCTTTTTAGGTAGGGTAGGATAGTAAATAAAACTGCACATTGTTAGTTTAGCTTAAAGTATAATGCAACCTCATTTTACATTTTCTTTTAATAAAATAACTATGAGATACATGTTCCAGTGACTTGATCTCATTGATCTCATTATTTTTTGATATTTTAGAGTGTGGTTTTTTACGAACAATTCTAGAGATTTTTGTAGGTATTTATTTCACGAGGAGTAGACAGCTTCAAGGAAATATAAAAGAAGGGTTTTTCTTCAAAACATTGCTATATTTGAACCTTGTTGTCTGCTAAGCATCAAATGAATAATGACTTATTGTAATTAGCTATAATTTTGCAAAGAATTTCATCTTCTTTCTCCCAAGGCATCTTAAAAAGCAGTTACTCTTGAACCTTCACTTCTATATAAGGAAGTGATACCGTAACCATCAAGCTTAGAGGTCACTCATATAGTTTTCCCAAGAAACCTGAGTAAGTGAGTAAAGTACATTTATTAAATAGTAACAAGGAGGTCTGATTAGCGGCTAGTCATGGAAACATCACAATAAATTACAAAAGAAGAAAGTGAGTTGAGCCTAGAGATACCTTTTTGTTCTTTCTCAATGGTACCATCCACTACACACTAAATAGTTTGATTATATCATATCTTTAGATAGGCCACATCTGCTTAAGTACCCCTTACATTAGGACAATCACTAAGGAATATAATATAAAGTCATCCTCTAACATAAATACCATCCCAATTAAAAAAAAAGAAAGAAAAAGTTGTTTTCAAATATGTCCCCTCATCTTCTTTCATAAAGCAATCTTATAATAAAATCTTGAAAGATGGAGGGCCAGTATATGAGGGTGTAAGAGGCTAACCCATCGGGATACTGAACAGGTCTACTGGTAGCGGGTACCAGCCTGTGGTATGACTAGGTAAACCCACAGGAGTACTGAACATGCTTGCTGGAAGCGAGGCATTCTACCTAGCAAGGATGGTAATCTAACAAAAATAATGTTAATCCCTAATATTGGCTCATTACCCATTAATTGTGGCATATTATATTAGTAATGTTCTTTTATTTATGTTGGCTTTAGGCCATTATTTGTAATTATACCTCCTAGTCTCCTATATATACCAAGGAGACATTTTCATTTTGAATAATCTTGTACTTGAACATTTAAGTGGGGTAAAAGGAGGTTGCCCCCTCGAAGAAGATTATTATATGAAATTATCTCTTTTTCAAGGCGTTGAGTACTTATTCTGAGGTTTTTCTATGCTATATTGATATTTGGTTCTTAACATATGGTATCAGAGCTCAAGGTCTTGGGGTTTCGCTGCTACATCTAAGACACTGTGGAATTTTCACTATAACTTTATTTCTACAATGTTTCATAAGGAACGTCTTGGAGGATATTTAGTAGATGGATCAAGGTAAGTTGGGTTCAAAATTCAGCTCCTAAGACCTTATAATTTTGGAGATACAGCCTGTACAAGATAGGGTTCTAGAATATCCTGAAATGAGTCATTGCGGAATTTTCGCTATAAAATATTTTCTGTAACATTTCAGACACTTCACTCCGGAGGCCATTTACAAAAGTTAGTAATGTATATGTGGTAAAAATTTTAGCTTCTGGGTCATCTTAAATTTGTAGATACACCTTCTGTAAGATAGGGTATCTAACTAGTCCTATTAACTAGTCTCAAGAAGGTGTTCCAGGTAAAACAATCATAACTTATTGCTAGAGTATCAAAATTGAGTGGGACTGGTTTCATTAGATCCTGGACAGTCTGTAGTATTTTAGGTGCGAGTTTTGGAATTTGATATCAATTATTTTGTGTGGGGTGTTGTCGCAAGAGTTGACTCTAGGCTGTAATAGAGCCAAGCCTTAGCACATTTGAAAATGAAAAAATTATTTATCGTTCAGAAATTGACTTGGGTTGCAGCAAGCCAAACCCTGAAAATTTATTTTGAGTGCACTTCTGACCTAATACACTCATAGACAGTTCTCTAAACAGCCAAGGGCTCTTTACTCAGGAATATTCAATGATTACAGTAATAAGGCCAAATTTCTTATTAGAAAAGATGTTTAATCAGGTCTGGAGGTTGATACAGGAAAAATAAGTCCATTGGGCATGGAGTCAAGTGAAAACCACAGAGAGGATATCACAACAGGGATCACATTACTTGCATAAAATGAGGCAAGGTAAGTCTTTCTTTCAACTATAAATGATCATGATTTAATAGCAGAAAAAGAAAAGGAAAGGGCCACCATAGTGAAAGCATCAATCAAGGAGGAATTTTCACTATGACTTTGGAAGAAAAAACTAAAGGCTGATGACTAGATACAGAGCACTAATCAGGAGTGAATTCTGAACAGTCACCATGAAAACAAAACTTTTATCAACTGGGCGTAAGGAGAATTTAAAAGGAATTCCAAACATATTTAACTCAGCCGACAAAAGAACAGATAGATAATAAGACAAAAAGAGGACAAAGCAAAATAAATGACCGTAATGAATCTCAGAATTTCAAGAAAACGCGTCACTGTGTATAATTTCATTTCTGGTTCTCAAAATAACTCTCTGTTCCATACAGGAGCTCTCTGCCCTCAGAGCTTCCTCCCGGCTTCCCCCCCCCTTTACCATGAATCTATCTCTCTATAAATTCCCTCTCTAAAGGAGGTTGAAACCGCCTGACAGTTAACTAACTGTCTTTAACTAATTATTACAGTAATCTCAACTAAAATTAAAAATACAACTTAAATCTTAATTTCTAGCAAAAGTATTTATAGCCGTAAGTGCATTAGATCCTCCTCCATATAGATGAGTTGTCATTCTGTTGTATATGGTTCTTTAAATGTCAGTTCATGGTGTATGTACTGCAAACCATGCGTCATTCTCAGTATACTTTTCATTCGTGCAGACCAACTTCCTCGAATCAACATAGATGCAAATAGCACCATGATCACAACCAATGCCACTCGTTGCACCGCAGGTTCTTCTTTTTTAAACCTTCCTTCTGAAGAAGCATTACGCTCATAAGTAATTGCATTTGTCAAGCCATGAGTTCGATCAATTCTCAAAGACTTGCAATAGAGCTTAGAAAATGTGGGATCTCCATAATGAGACTCCAATGCTATGGTAATTCTACCCTCATCTTCGCAAAGAGAGTGCACAAAACCTGTGTACATGATGTGGCACCAGCACCCTGGCTGCCAGGTATCCGAACACAAACCATATAGCCAGGAGAGATAGTAGTTGGTGGTAATCGGTGGCCTCCTTCCACAGAGAGGTTCGGCGAGCACTCAGACAGAGAACGATACAGTAGAGATGAAGTCCATTAAGAAAAACGCCAAAGTCAAGCAAGACGACTGGTTACCAAACAAATGAATCATTTCCATCCTGAAGAATAAAATTTCAAATTCGTTAAATACTTTCGTATTTGATTTTTTGAGACTTTGAAGTTCTGAACGCGCGAATTTTCCCATCGGCTTTCGGGCTTTCGGGGAAAATGATGTAGTATGCAAAACGATAGGTGAAATGCCGAAATCCCATGGTTGGTCCACGTTTTATACACATGGCGTTCATGGGTGTTTCGGCAGTTGCTCGTGTTGAATATTGCTAAGGTGATGTTGACCATATTCTGAAAACGAATGGACAGGAAATTTACCAATTTCCATTCGATCTTCGTATAAATTCGCTTGATATTAATTTATTCTGTCTGCATGAGATGATACGCAAGAATTTGGTTGCCTCACTCGAGATAAAATCCTATCAATCCCAGCAGATGGTTATGATCAACCCGAGAGAGAAGTTCCAATTCCGTCTTTAATTCATAGCTCCGTACTCTTTAATTCTCTGAATCCTGTCTTTCTATTGAATATCTCATCTGTTTACAATTTCTTTCAATGTTTCCGATACGTTCTTCATGTTCTTCTTATGCCATATCATCATACTTGCAGTTATTCTCACCACAAATTCCTTAACAATATCAGTGTAGATGTAGCAATAAACTTCTTTTACTCTCCGTCTGTTGATTTGCTTCCTTGTCTACAAGTTCCCGAGATACAGTATCATGATTACTCAATCCCAATTCTCCTTCTTTATCAGGGGATACATATGAAAGACCCTTTCCTTGTGCACCTTTCTGTCGTTTGAATTGGTCCTTTCCATCATTGTATCCTACACCCACCTTTCTTTTTCTGCAAGCTATTTGACCGTTTAATTGAAGCCTGTTGCGTATCTTTTTCTTTTGTATGAGATTTGGTAATAACATCCTTTTGACCAATTGAACTAGGCTCTACTATTTCTTGAGACTTGGTTTCTTGTTGTTGTTGGAACAATCTTAATTCTTTCAAATGGGGTGTCACCTTCATGACGGCCCAATCAAGATCATGCAAAGAACCATGTTCCTGCTCAAAACATAGCCAAGATTCGCAAATCTCCTGTTGGATAATTAAAAGGCTGAAATTTCATGTGTAGTTACTGATATTCTTCACTTCGGATGACATAGCCGTCTGCTACAGGTACCATGTGTGTAATCCCATATTCAACATCCACTTAGAAATTCTGTACTCAGCAGCAATAGCAAGGGCAACCTGTACAACTATATAAAGTCCTAGAACATTAAATATTTCAAACATTATTTTTCCAGTGTATTCAAGGTTTTCAGGAGCAGCAAGAGGTCTCTCAGTTAAGAGGAAATGGTGATCCTCAAACACATTCAGGAAGAAGACACTAAGTAGAGAAAATATTCAAACTCTGTTACAACACGAGGCATGCTATAGAAGTGAGATTTCCTGGAAAGGCCAAAAATAGACAAGTTGTGAGGAACATACCGTAAATTCCACTTGGCACATCCAATTTTGATCAGACCAGTGGAATTGAAGATAAGAAATATTAGAGAACTACCTAAAAGAAATTTTCATACCCAAAAGGGCTGAAACTTGGGAGATAGAACAAACTAAATAATGTCTAGCAGAACTACCTCAAAATCAAGATTCAAAAGTGATACTTGGGCAACATGCCACCAAAAAAGGGACCTTCTACACCAAATAAGCCTCCAGAAAATCCTAATTACACTCTTGATGAAAGTGAAGAAATGCATAGGGACATAAATGAACTACAAAAGAAGATGGATTCAATGGAAGCTAAGTTGATGGATTCAATAGAAGCTAAGTTGGATACTAAGATGGATGGTTTAAAAGGGGATATCATGGAAGTATTGAAAAATTTCATAACAGATAAGACACCCGAAAGCGAAAATGCATCCCATGAAATTCATGATGAGGACACAAGGAAGGTGAATCAAGAATGGAGAAACTCCAACTTTGGTTTGAAGACCAACCACGTTCCTAACATTGATATGAGGAAGTTTGATGTCAAGGACCCAATCGCATGGATACTTCAGATGGAGCAATTATTTGATCTCCATAATGTACCACATACAAAAAAGGTACGAATTGCTTCTTTATATTTAGAACCTAATCAATTTGTATGGTATCGATGGCTTTGTTCTCACAAATCACTCGTCACTTGGAAAATTTTCACGGAAGAAATGATAGCACACTATGAGGATACAAGGAGCAATACC
>ML785333.1:80267-122297 GCA_009831015.1 Picea engelmannii
CCATGATAAGCACTTTTCTGTCTAGGGTTAAGGTCAAGCCTTAGAGGTCGATCTACTTGTCCGCAGGCAGATTTTCCTACAACAGTAATTATACCTCCTAGTCTCCTATATATACCAAGGAGACATTTTCATTTTGAATCATCCTATACTTGAACATTTAAGTGGGGTAAAAAGAGGTTGCCCCCTAGAAGAGGAATATTATCTGAAATTATCTCTTTTTCAAGGCGTTGAGTACTTATTCTGAGGTTTTTCTATGCTATATTGATATTTGGTTCTTAACAAATAAATAATAAATTTAAACTTGTCTTGATGTACGACATTACTTGTAGACAAAGCTGACACGAAGTATGTATGGTTAAGCTAAGGTTAATGAACTCCATAAATTTTCCATTGGGAACTAACTTTGAGACTATCTTGAAACTCTCTTGCCTACCTCTTCTTATCTATATATAGGATATCTTATCCTATAGTTGGGGCCATCTTTTAACCGTCTCGTCAGACCAATATGTGAAATTTATCTCTACACTTAACAAGCTGTAAATCTTCGGCTATTGGGAGAACTGGTTGGTTTCCTATATTTTTTATTGTGAGGTGTCATAATACTTAGGTGTGGGGGAGGGGTTCATAAGTTGAAAAATGATAACATTGCCTAGAAGAAGTAAATCTTTGTAAAAATGTATGTGTGTTGTTTTCATAATACATGTTATTATATCAACAATTATTTTATTTTTGAAATGCTAATTCCCTATGTGTTATAAACTGTTGTACATTTCCTTAACATACCACTTAACTGGTTTATTTTTGTTACAAACTGTCCATTACAGAGTTATGATTACATGCCTTATAGAATGCGAGATAGAGGAATGGATTGTGTGAGCACGATGGAAAAACAAATAATAATGGAACACTCTTAGCCTGCCTCAACTCCTATTCTCTATGTCCATGGCCTCTGAGGAATTAATTGCCTCAGCCACAAAGCTCCCAAGAGTTGGAGACCGTTGGTTTAAACACCACCAGTTGCCAAGAGAAAGCTATAACAGGGTTTTCAAAACTAAATTTCAGAACATCTCTAAAGCTAAGGGATACTCCAATGAGTGGATAAAAGAGGATCTAATCAACCCTCTCATAGTCATCACCAGATTGATTACATGTGAAGGTATATATTTCATCTTTAAAGACTATCACTTTCGATTATTAGCTCATTTTCAGTTCAATAATCCATTGAATTTTCCATTTTACTTATTAAAGAGTCTTGAGAGGATTCCTTCCCAAGTGAGGAAGAATGCAACCAATCCCCATAACAACCTATTTCACCATGACCTTATCAAACTACTTGTCTTAGCCAAGTTGGAAAAACAGGGGAAAATGTGGGATGATTTCATTTACCAATTTGCAAACCCTCATATTACAATCACGACTAGCAAGAATACACTTGATCTAGGGGTTGTTACTCCACCCAAACCCTCATGCTCAAGCCATTCCTTTACCGAACCAAAAGTCCAAGAAACTTGTTGATACCCCTACAGCCTCATCGGGCAAGAAGACCAAGAAGCCTATTGCTAACCCCCCTCTAAAAATAGTAAAGACCAAGAAGCCTATTTCTAATTCATGGCACGAGGACGTGCCATATCTTCAGTCTGGGGGGAGTTTCCTGAGTTCAAAAAAAAAAAAAAATGCTAAGAACTTCCCATTTCTATAGCAAACCCATGAGAAGAGGAAGTAGGATTTCTGCCAAAATTTTGTCATATTGTCTTTTTACAATGTCTTGGGACATTATATCAGCAGTTGTTTGTATTGGTATGCTAAATTCTATATTGACGACATCATTGTGTGTGTTATAATCTTGCTGTGCATTTTTATGTTTATGCTATAGAATATTGCTTATACTTAACTACTCTTTGTGACAAATACAGAGCGATAACAACTGCTAAATACTTACTGCCATCTATATTACAAGCTTATGAAAAGAGGAACAATTGTTTGAATTGTTACATATCAATGACATGCAATAAAAATTATTCTGTTCACCATGCCTACCAGTACAAAGCAAGCCTTTTGTTAGTATCTGTTTATTCTGTCAATCACCAGTGATCAAATTTATTCTTTCATGTGATTGATAGGGTTATTAGGTCAAATTGTTATATTTTCAAAATAAAATTTGACAACTTTTGGTTGTAAAATGGTCATTGGTGTATATAGGTGTCATTACTACTTCCTCCACTCATCCAAGGTCATAAATTTTCATCATGGTCATGTCATCATTCCTTGTCATAAATTTTCAAATGATTGTCTTGGTCGAAGTTCTACTTCAAAATTGGTTTCTAAATTAAGGAAGATGAATTTGACAAAAGTGAAAGAGGTTTTTCTTAATCATAGACCAAGAAACAAAAACCTCCTTCATTTTATGCACAAGTGTTATTATTTGAGATAAATTCCCCAAATATAGTCGCTATAGGAGGGTTTCTACACATTTGGACAACTTGAATACAAGTTAGTTTTGCAAAGGTTTGGAGAAGGCATTTGCAGTGCTTGATGGTTCCATTGCGTATCATACATCATAAAATTTCCAACCATACCACTTTCAGCCCAAAAATCCCTGGGGAAGGCCTCCAAAAATCCTCTCGAAGACCACACTGTGTTTCTGTTGAGAGCATGTTGCACTTCTGTAATTTTTGATTAACCAACTTCAAGCTTGGATTATGAACAAATGGGAAATTATTTTTGAAAAATGGAGGAGTTTCATGTTCTTAAAATACCCGAAAAAAATAACATTTCTCCGTTTTTTAATATACATTATGGTTTGGGATATATTCAATTATCTTAGAGGCCTAGTTTTTCATAAAATAAAACACTATGTTTTTCTTGTTTTAGTCATGTTTTCTTTTCGTGTTTTCCTAAAAAATGGAAGTGAATTTTTGAAAAATAAGAGAGGTTTTTATCAAGGAAATATTCAAAAACAAAAACGTCTCTCATGTTTTATAGAGGAGTTACTTTCTTGTATTTGCAGGTGTCACTTTGATACCTATTTTTCACAAGTTCGCCGGGACAGAATTGTTGCGCTTCTGGGAAATCACTTTTGGAACTAATTTTGCAGAGGTAAAATTGTTGTTTTGCATGGCTTAAAGGATCAAGGGTATATATACATCTCAAGTATTCCTCACATGTCATCATCAGCCTCCAAAAACTCCAAAAACTCCAGTTCAAACTTAGATAGCATGAAACATTGAGTCGTCATTTACGCCATGATAGTGTTGTCCTACAAGCCAAGATGAATTCTATACAGTGTTTGGTTGATGATATGACTTCCACCAATAATAGTCTCTAGATGCAATTGAAATATCACAAAAATCCCAAGACAAAATCCTTCGGGAAAGAGGGAGAATCTTCTAAAGCTAATCTACCCCCTCCTTCGCAAGTTTAGTCATGAAGGAAAATTTCTTTTTGTTTGCAGTGGGACCTGCAAAATCTTAGGTGTGGGGGTAATGTTGGGCCCGTGATATGAATGATTTTATGACATTAATTAGATCCTTTTTTCCAAATGTGTATATGTTTTTTCCTACTTTGAAGAATTTTTTGAATATAGTTTGTGTCAAATCTCTATGATCCACATCAGGTATGCATAATTCATGTTTTGCGATGATTTTGAGTTTAAATCAGTATGATTTTATGATCCCAGGAAACTAATTCATGTTTTGTATGTCATAGGGAAAAATCAAATCTTATTTTTTCTTTCGGCACTCAGTCCGGTACTCCATCCGGCACCATCCAACACTCCGTCCGACACTCTGTCCTACACAAAAACGATGGGCGATTTGGTAGTTATGGTATTGGTGGCCAGTGATGGGAGAATCAGAGACATGGGTTTTTCTCGTGCTCAAGGCCTCCAACTACTAAACTCTTGACAACTTGATTTGTGTTGTTAGACTGGGCATTTATTGGCTCACTTAGTTTCTAGAAGCCACCGGTGGTTAAAACACATTTAATGTAATTTGTTGTTTTTAGAGGAGGTCGACCCTCCCAGTGGTTGACCTCTCAGCTTGTAAAAATTATAAATACCACCTCAATGGTTAGACAATAGTTAAGAATTTAAGAAATAGAGAGTTAGAGAGAAAGTCAATTTAGCTCTGTTTTTCTATTTTCATTTTCCCAGAATTGTGTAAAGGTTGCGCTTTTAGTTTTAATGGTGAATTCATGTTGTTGAAGTTCGTG
Source organism: Picea engelmannii (assembly GCA_009831015.1). NCBI lineage: Eukaryota > Viridiplantae > Streptophyta > Pinopsida > Pinales > Pinaceae > Picea > Picea engelmannii. Next base: position 84,477 of record ML785333.1, read on the forward strand.
GTGCACCTTTGAAGAGTAACCATGACTTGTTGGGGGGCCCACCAACAGTATGGGTGACTATCCTATGAGTTTTCTTGTGAATTATATAGCGTAGATGTCTTTTTATTTCTTTTATATGTACATGAATTGTCATTTTTCTTTCTTGTTATATAAATTGTTGTTTATAATTTAATTGGTTTAATTTAGTTTTGCAGGTTATTATGAGGAATCTTGTTAATATACAATGACTCTTTAGTTAGTAGAAACAAGCTTACAAGATTAGATACTAACCGTGTGTGTAGCTAGATGATAAATTAAGTTTTCTTTATGCTGAAATAGATGATAAAAGCAGAGTTTTAAAACATAGTTTTTAATTCATGATCTCTTTGACAGGGTTTCGATGGATGGATAGTCATTAGCCTTTAGTTTTCAATTCTAGTTTGTCGGTCTAGTTGTCATTTAGCTTTATTTATTTAATTTGTCATTTAGTTTCTCATTTTCTTTCTTGTCATATGCTAAAATAGTGTTTAATTTTTGTTTATGAATATTTCCTCTTTTTGCAAACTTGAATTGTTAAAATAGAACTAGTTTAGTTTCCTTGATGCAATTTCTTTCATAGATCTAGATTTCAATTTCAATTCATAGTCAATTATTGAGTTTAGTGTAGTATGAAGTTTCTTCATTAGTATACAATGCAATTGAATTTCATAGAATAATATCTTTTTACTTTTAATGGTTATTGCATGATTAAGTAATCACATGGATATGCAGTATAATTGATGTTGTTTTCATAATGGCTAAGTTCTCACTGGATTTCCTAATTCACACTTTTCACTTTGTTATTGAAGTCAATATCAATTTTATCCCTCTTGAATTATCTTTCATTGTTAAGTGTCATAATGATATTATAAGACACCAGAGACATTCACACAACCATCAACACTATATTTGAGTTTTCATAGATTATAAGATAGTTTCCTTGCTTTCATATATTAGAAGATAATTTCGTTGCTTTTGTAGGATAGATGGTCTTGTTGCTTTGGTAGATTAAAGAGTAGTTTGCCTATCATATATTAAATATTAGTTGTTAATTCCTCTTGCTTTTAATTTAGTAGATTTCCTTTTGTAAATTATAAATAGTTGTGAAGTTTAATTTAAAGAATAGAGTTCACTTGTCTCTTAGCTTAGTTAGTTTCTTATTGAGTAGTTTTAATTAGTTTACTTGCTGTAGAAGTTATCCTAGGTTAGTTAGTTGTTTACTTGCTTTAATAGTTTAGTTGCTTACTTGTCTATTCTTTCTTTGATAGTGTAGCTGCTTGCTTATTTACTTGATTTCACATGATAGTTGCTTATTGAATTTAAGTAGGTTAATTACAAGTAGTTTGTTGTTGCTATTTTCTTATTATATGAATAGTTTTCTTTTGCGTATTGTTATGATTGAACTAGTTTTGTTTAAGTAGGGTTTCCATTTTCTTTCTTAGAACTATCCATCGATCCTTCATTCAAAGGTTACTTAGGGTACATAGTTTGAGTTGATTAGTAGAGTTTGATCATTAGTAGTCCTTGCTTGAGTAGATTAGCCCTTAGATAGCCACTTCCTTATTTAGACTTTACTACTACCAATCCTTCTACCTTGTCATATATTTTGCTACAACTCTAAGTTTACTTACCCCAGGTTGACAATTTAATGGAGGGGTTTTAGTGTGTTTTTAGTGCATATAGAACACCCATCACATGGTATCATAGCTTAGGGTGTGTTAAACATGTTGAAGTCCAGCAGCAGGTACACACAGATCCAAGCTAGCTTGATTAAGTTTCCAGTGTGAATTCCATGGCATCCTCCATTTCAGTCAAGGTGGAGGATAGGCTCAAAGGAGCTACCAACTTCAATGTGTAGAACCTTTGGATAACAAATATCTTGCAGGAGCATGATCTTGAGTAGTGTTGGTTTTAAACTACTCTCTTCTACTATCTAAGTTGTTGACCTAAGGTTCATATCTTTCAGGTTAACAACAAAGCCTCTAAAACTATTGGCCCTTTTGGTAAACAAGAAGGAAACACAATACACAAAATGAACTGCACAGTCTCACCCTATATAGCTTTAAATGGGTGGTTGTAAGACTTAGGTGTTTATAGCCTAGGATTAAGTATGAGATAGGGGTTTGTTAACCAGAGCCATGCACTATGAACTACGAAGACAATCTACCTATTCATCACGTGTACACATTTCCATTACACAGTTTACTTCCCAAGAAGCATATTTGTGTTCCATAACAATATATTAACTCATTTGTTAAGCATAAAAATAAAATGCTAAAAGAAAGTAAAGAGATGCATACATTCATCACATTACATAGATATTACCATGGTTCACCCCCTCCTGGGCTACATCCACAAAGATTTGGCTCTTTGCTCTTTAGGGTAGTTCTGCATTTCCGACGCTGCACGCTTACAATTCCCCTCTTATGGGTAAGATCTATATGAGGCGAACTAGATCGCACCAGGCTCCACAGCCTATGATCTAATCCTCATATCTTCCTTCTCTACTCTGTTCTTTGCTCAACAGCTTACAAAAGTGGTACACAATAGTATTGCATAAATCCTCCCTTCACGTATTACTCTAATGGAATGTTATAAGAACCCAAACCCTTACAAAACAATAAACTTACTAAAAAAACGCCAACCTAATATATAAAACCCAATCAACCAACCTCTACATGATACCTACATATCTATATTTATACATTTCGGGCTCTTTAACATTCTTACCAAAAATTACCAAAACCATAACCCTACTGACGTTAGGTCTTCCCCCCATGCACGCATGTTCTCCAACTGTCACTTTCCTTGTGAACGCTTTCTTGCATGCGCACATTTTGTTCTTTCTCCAGTTGTTACTTCCATTTTTGCACACTTTCTTTCCCAGAATCGCCCTTCTTTCTACTTCGGCCTGGTGCCAACAGGCCCCCAACACTGACATGTGACTCGTCCCGAGTCACCTAGTCTTTATAAGCCACCTCAATCTCCTCGGTGATAATCTAGAACTTGTCCTTCAACTTTGTTGCTTTTGTCAGTGCCTACACGGTATTCTCCGTAATGGTATCCACTACTTGAACTAACATTTTGTCGCTCAATAATCCTACACATTCTACCTGTGTCTGTGTTATCTATGTTCTAGCTCCTTGTCCCTGTGCAAGTACTTTTGCTACTCATTTCTGCAATGGCTCTATCTGAGCCTGACGCTCATGTTTCTGTGTTTGCGCACTGATAACTTATGCCTGCATCTTCTTTATCTTTTTCATCCCTTTGAATTGTTATGGGATTGACTTGGTCTTTTTCCACTATTTTATTTCTTAGATCGTTGCATTGATCCTCTCCTCTTCCTTGTCCCAACATTGGACCTCCAGATTCTCCTCCAACCTTGTTCAAAGTTGTGTTGCTTTATCGAACAATTCCGCTGCTATGCTAACCTGTTGCTCTATCTCCCACAGTTGCGTCGTTGCTTCCTGCTTCCTTTTCTCCTTTACTATCAATGGAGTTGTTGGTGTGAATTATTCTTGGAGACCCTCGATCTCCTTCTAATATCGATCAATTGCCTATGCAATCTGGTCGATCTTTTCTGTGACTGGGAGTTTGTTTCCTTCCGCAGTGCTTGGAAGTTTCCCAAAAATTTCTCCCACTCTTCATTCCATTTTGTTTCTGCATTCTTTCTCCTCCTGAGTTTCAGATTTGTCCCTCTCACAATAGTTTTCCAGCGCTTCCCACTTCTTTGTTGCTTGTTGTAGCTTGAATAATTTTTTATGTGCCCGAGACTGCATTTCGTGGTCGATGCTAACCCGCATTTTGTATAGTTCCATTGATGGCATCCATGTCAAGACCAATTGGATGTGGTCCAATTCCTTCAATGGTGTCTGTCCAATAATTTCGTCCATGCACAACATGCTAGGTTTGATGTAGATCGTTGCATGTGTGTGTGGCATTGGAAGGACCAGGTCTCATTCTTCTACCTCCACTCTTTCGTTGGTCTGTGTTGTCGATGGCTCTATGACTCTGCTTCTACTTTCTCTCTGGGCCTCCCCAAGTGTCCTGAGGAGCTATCCCATTTCTTCCAGCTCTTTTTTCAGTTTATCCCTGTGATGTGTTGCGTGATCGAAATATTTTTCTAGACAGTCTTGGACCATTATGGTGATCATTTATCCATCGTCCTCCATGATTTTGTAGTCCGGTGATGCTTGTTGCGCCATTGATTTCTTGTGCGCACCTGTTGCCTATACAACCAGTCTCTTAGTTCCCCTGGGTTCCTGTGTGATGGGATTTGGGGTGGTCTCCTGCGCTCCTTTAACTTGTTTCGGTTTTTCGTTGGTCGCTTTCTACCCCTTCTGGGTTCCTATCTGCTTTGACCCTTCTTCTTCCTGAGTCAGATTATTTTGACCTATCCTTGGTTTCTTGGGCACTGGGATTTGCGGAGGTTGTGTTTTCACCTGCGATGCCTCTCCTTCTGTTGTTCTTTCCTATACTTCTCAGGGAATGGATGGGATTCTCCATTCATCAAGCCATTTGCTAATGAACATATCGATGTCACCCTCTGTGATGCAACAACGCATCTATATCCATTGTTTATCTAGATCCTACCTTGGTTGTATCCACATGACTTGATGTGTAGCCCATAAGTTGGTGATGTCCCCATGTCGCGTAATGGTATCTGGTGTTATTCTCCATGATTGGATGAAAACTTCCTATATGTCCTGTAGGTATGCTTCAAATACGATTTTTTTCTCCCTCTTATGCCTGACCTATGGCTCGGATCTCAGTAATAGATATCTTGCTCCCACTGGCTACGGTCTAGTACAAAAAATTACATACTCTAGTTCTTGCCATCCTATGAAGGCTATGAGGGTGAGAAACCATGAGTAATGGAATTTGTTACCTAGGTCCTATGCATCCTTGCAGTCCACTTGGAACAAGTTTAATAGATAAGGCACCAAGATCACAGAGGTGCCTTCTGCACACTGAGCTGCAACTGTGATGACTCCTGTTGGTACTTCGTCTTTGCGGTATTTTCTTATCAATTTCCAAGATAAGATCTTTGTGCCCAATTGTGTTACTACATTGTTGATCTGTTTAATTATAATTCCTCTTATTCCCCTGGCGGTACCATATTTCTTCTTCATTTCCTCTGCTAACACTTTCTCCTTGGATTTATCATCCAGAATCAGCGCGGGATCCATACCTCGGCTGGGTAGTCCTATTATCTACGCGATAAGCTCAAAGGTTATGGGGAAGGGTTTTTCCATCGATATATCCCCTCTGTGCATTACTTCTAACATCTTCTTGACACATGTTGTCACATACTGGCCTCTGCCAAAATGTGGAAGTTTGAGAAAACCTAAAATTCCTGGTCTGTCCAGTCCAGCTGCCCACTGATGTGGTTAGCTGATCATTTCTCCAAGTTAGTTTACAACTATGTTTCTCATAAAAACCCTTGGCGCAAGTTCCTATTACTTGGTTTCCTATGATACGTCATGGTTGGAATACTTGAGCTTCCCGACGTGACCCAGTAGTTGCGGATCTACCTGTACTCCATCTGGTATGTGTGGTAGAACGATTTCTGTCGTCGATTTCTTCCGAGGTGAGATAGGTATTTGAAATATGTCTTACTGTTGTGGTGGGTGGTTTGAAGTTCCAACAACTCCCGATTGCTCACCTATAAGCCACTCTGGCCAAGCCAAGGTAGTTCCAACAATCTCCTCTACTGGTTGACTGAGGCTGGGTGCTTGTGACTCATCTAGTTGCACCGCTGCTCCTAGATTTTGTGTCGTTCTGCTAACTTCCATGGCTACTTTAGTGTTTTTTGGCTATATTTCTTGTTGGATTTTTGCTTCCTCGTTCTAAAGTTCTTGCGTCGCTGCTAGAATATCCTCTTTCATGGACTCTACTTGTGGCTACTAAATCTATTATAGTATCGGTGTAGAGTTCATCGGTATCATCTCTGGGGATGGGATATAATCGATATCGATGATCTCCGGCTGTTGTTTCTCCTTTTATTCCAGCGGTCCTCGTGACCTAATTTGAACCCTGGTCAATCTGGCTGTCTGGCTTGGTTTTGCTGGCTTCGGTGGTGCCATAGTGGTGACTGTCGAACGTTTGTTGAGTTGGAATGACTTTGGTGAGCTCTGTGGTCTCTTTCTATTTTTTTTGGATACTGTTTCTCTCTTTATGTTCTCCTTTCACAAATAGACTAGTTGCTTTCGTGCTTGCGTGCTGTATGGGCTTGTCATGAAGCTTGTCAAGGACGCTTCCTCCATGATGTGATTACTGCACCATAAATGTGTGTTCAATGCATCTGCAACAGTTTCGTACTTTCCGTTATGATTACTTTTCCATTTCCAATTGGCATGTTTAATGTGATGTTCCATTAGTCCTTGTCGTGATTTAATTTCGCTTGGTGTTGTCCTATCATACTGCTTTTGTCGACTTTTTGTTTCTCGCTCGTTTTTCTTGGTATGTAACCATTGTCCTTTTCTTTGATGAATTCATGTTTCAAATTTTATGCGACCTTTCTATCTCTGGCGTGCTTCACACTTTTTAGTTTTGTTTCCTCTTTTTTTTCTCTATTTTGATATTATTATTATTATTATTATTACTGCATGGTGGGTGGTCAATTTTCCTTGTACAACTTCAGTCGGCTCTCATTGATTATTCCTTTGAGGTCTACGCCTACTAAATCTCTTAACTACATAGATCCTCCATCTGTTACATATTTTACCTCATATGATCCTAACCAGTGCATTCTCATCTTTCCTGGGTGCTGAAACGATTTGTTGTCATAGAGAAATACTAGATATCCTTCCTTGAATGTCTTCTTCTATATGTGTCGATCATGCCAAGATTTCTCTCTGGATTTTTGCACTTGTTTATGGAATCCTCCCAGGATTCGTTCTTCCTCCATTAACAATATCTAATTCAGTCTTTCCTATATTGCGCCTCATTATGTCATTTGTGTGATAGCTGCTACGTGTAAGATGGGTACTAAACATTCTACTGGCACTATTGCTTCCTGGCCATAGAGTAGTTTGAATGGTGTGTGCCCTGTCAACTTTTTGCATGTCTTCCTATAATCCCATAATAATTTGGTACTTTGAGGTCCCAGTCATCTCTATTGATGTTACAGATCTTTGTTAGTGCGTTCTTGAGGATTTTGTTGAAGGATTCTACTATGTCATTTTCCTGTGGATGATATGGTGTGATATTCTGATGATGAAATTCAAACTCTTCGAGCATCGCGTGGATGGTTTTTTTATGAAGTGCGTGCCTTGGTCACTCATAAAGACTCTTGGGCACCCAAGTTTGGTGATTACTTGTTCAAATAAGAAGTGTGCAGTTGTCTATGCATTGCAGTCTTTTACTGGTGCGACTTCTGCCCATCTTGTTAGGTATTCTATCATGGTGATGATGTATCTTTCCCTTGTTATTTTGGCTGGTGGGTTAATTTCTCCCACAAAGTCTATTGTCCATTTATCAAATTCCTATAATGTTACTTCTGGTCGTAGTGGCATATCGTCCCTTCTGTTGGGTTTGCCTACTCTTTGACAAACATTGCATCTCTGACAGTACTCTTTTGAGTCTCTATGAATCGTTGGCCACCATAGTCCTACACATAATATCTTCTATGTGGTAGTTTTTCTTACATAATGTCCTCCTGCAATTCCCTCATGGGCTTCTGCTAAAATTCTTGGCCATTTGTGCTCTAACATGTATCTACGCAAGATGTTATATGTGCCCATTTTGTATAGATGTCCTATAATCAATTGATATTCGGTCGCGAGGACTACTAGATTCTTACTCTGCGTGGTGGTATATTCTTGCGACACAGTACCTGTAGTCAAGTAATGAATGATATCTAAGAAGTATTCGTCAACAATTTGTACTGAGAATAACTATGCATCCAGAAAGTTGTCGTCTAAATTCATAGGTTCTTCTCCATTTGTGACACTTGAAAGGTGGTCAGGTCCTGCATTCATTTTTCCTGGTTTAACTTTTACCTCAAAGTCAAATTCTTGAAATAGAAATAACCATCGACAGATTCTCCCCCCCAACATTGGCTTGTTGACTAGGTATTTTAGGGTTGAGTGATCTGTAAACATCTTAATTTTTTTTTCCAATAGATAATGTTTGAACTTCTACAGTGTGTAAACCATAGCTAGGCCTTCTCTTTTTGTTGTGTTATAATTTTGTTCTGAGTCTGATAGTTTTCTTCTTGCAAACGCTATCGGGTGATCCAAGTCTCATGCTCCTGGTTGCGCTAAGATAGCTCTGAGTGCTATCACTGATGCATCTACATGCACATGGAATTTTTTTTCCCAGTCTGGAAATACTAATATTGGTGCAGTAACCATATTTTCCTTTAATGTATTCAGATCGTGTTGGCACTCATCATTCCATTGATACTTTGTATCCTTCCTAAACATCTTTTCCATTGGTGTTGTGATCTGGGCATATCCTTTGACAAATTTTCTGTAGTATCTGGTGTGTCCTAACGTTTCTCTTAACTGGGGGATTTTTTTTTGTGTTGGTAAGTTCAAAATGACTTTGATCTTTTCCAGATCCACTAGTAAGCCTTGTTTTCATACTATGTGGTCCAATAATATCCCAAATAGTGTTCCAAATATGCATTTTTTGATATTCAATGATATCTGGCACTGCCTGCATTGTTCCAACATTAGTCGTAAGACTTCCACATGGTGTTTCAATAGACTTTAAATTGTCCAATCATCTAGGTATACTTAGAGAAACTGATGGATGAATTCCTTAATGATGTGATGACCACTCTAGAGAATATGGCGGGTGCATTCTTCAGTCCAAACGACATGATTGAGTACTGATAAGATCCCTATTCCATCGCAAACGTGGTCTTGTTTCTATCCTCCTGTGATATCTTAAACTGATGGTAGCCTGAGAATCCATCAGTGAATGAGTAAGCTTTATGTCCCCCCACATTCTCTAACACTTCATCTATAAATGATGTAGGGAATGGGTCCTGTAGGCATGCATCATTAAACTTCCTCAAGTCGATGCATATCTTGATCCCTCTTCCTTGTTTCTTTTCCTGTACTACCATCGGGCTTATCCATTTTGATTCCTCAACTGGTTCGACGATGCCAGCTTTGAGAAACCTATCGATCTCATCTTTAAATTTATGTTTATATATGGGGTTCAGTCTGTAAGGTCATTGTTTAATAGGTCTCACATCGGATCTGAGTGGTATCTTCATTTCTCCTAATTCTATGGCTATACCCTTCATCTCTATAAATTTTGTGGGAAAAATGTCCCTATATTTGCGTAACAATTCTATGATGCTTTCTAAGGTCTTCTCATCCCAATAATCTCCAATGCTGGCTAATTTTGGTTGCTCAACGTTTCCAATGTTAACCTTCTTTATCTTGATTGGCACGAAAATGACTTCTGATTATATGGGTGTTCTTTCCACATCTCTTTCACCTTCGACTTCTTCAATATAAATATCGCGTGGGTCATCTTCTTTTGGTGCTTCCTCCTGTACATGGTAACATGACAGTAGTTCCTTGATTGTCTGCTTATTCCACTACTAATATTATGTAATAAGTTATATTTCTGGTTCTTCAATGAATATGATTCCTCTGATCTATTTTACGGTCGCATCTATGTTGGGGTTCTCATACTTGAATGAGAAAGTGACAGTAAAGTTCTATTGAAATTTCGGCCATGTTGTATTTCCTTTGCACAATTCCTGGTTTGTATACTAGTTTGTTGGTATGCCCTCTACAGTGTGACTGAAGTGGTGAGGCCACTCCTCTGGTGGTGTCATTCTCTAGAGTTTTTTTCACTCCTCCAAGTGTTTCGCTGGCGTCCCTAGTGCTTCATATTTCTATTGTTTGTTATATGCATGTTCTCCGTCGAACTGTATGCGCAGTAATCACTTACATTGATACCAGTTTGTGATGGTCTCCTTGTGTGCACCCCACCATCTTGCGGGTGTGGTCTTGAGTGCTAAATACAGTGCTAGTAGCCTCTAGTTCTCTAATACTTCATCTTCATATTTTGTCAAGAATTTTTCCAAATCATTTAGTCCGTGGAAACTGGGTGGTTCTTTGATTTCTATGCCTATCCATCGTACTGCGCAGTCTATTCTTGCACATCTTCTCATGGATACTTCATGTAGTCTCTGCTACAAGTTATCTAAACCGGTGTCTGAGTCTGTTGTGCATGAAGTAATGCTTTGCCAACTGAGTACCCCATATACAGTTGGGTTTATGTAATCCTCATCGTGCGTGGTTTTTATGTACAACTGGTCGATCTCCTCTAAGTCCAGGCAAGTGGGTTCTACGAACCTGTCCTCTTCTGATGGATCTAGTGGTGCTATGACCTTCTAATCTCCAAATTCAAATGCCATTTTCCTTGTTTTCAAGTTAATTATGGCTTGGTTGTCAAAATTCCAATCCAGACCGAGTAGTGTCGAGTACAGTGTTGTGCCATCTACTATTTCGATGACTTCAAATTCTTCTTTAGTGCACACTCCATCAAGATCTACTGTTACTCCTTTTAGTCTACCTATTGGTAGGAATCTATGCTATTTTTCTAGTTTTAATTGGACATTTGAGTATCCCAATGTTGGCTCTCCCATGCATTTCCAGGTCTTCTTGGGTAGCACATTTACTTCAGATCCTAGGTCTAGTATAATTTCTCCCATATTGAAATCCCCAATGTTAGCATTTAGTCTAAATTCCCTACTTGTTCTTCTTCGGGTGTGTAGGTGATTGGCAATTTTTGGTTCTATCTTTTCTTTCGTCTCGCTACTACATTTCTCTAGTATGTTTTTCAATATTTTCATAGATGAAGGATCACTTAATGCTTTTACACATGATTGGAAAAAACCTTTGATTTTACTTACTTGTCCCTTGGGTTTCATTCCATTGGTATGATCCAACGATGGTGACATCTCATATTCTTAGACTTCCTTGACTGGTTGCGCAGTTGAAGTCGACAATGTGTCCTCCTTATGAAATTCTTGTCTGGATTCCCTAAAATTCTCCTTTTATTTAGGCGCGTCAAACTACTTCTTGGGGTCGGTGTTCTTCTTTATCCATTGGTTTTGTGCTGGTTCCTGTCAAACTATGTCATTTCCTATTTTCATTCCTCCACAAGTGACTATGTTGATGTTCTATCCATTGTCCCTTTCTTTGGATGAAATCCACTGAACATTTTGATTGTTTTGGTTTCTTTTTTCCTGAATATTTACTAGTAGTGTCAAAAATTCCTCTGTATAGTGGTCTAATGCACGACAATACATACAAGTCGTTGGTGACAGTTGAAATTCACGTGCGTAATTTCCTGGTTGTTGATAATTGTGACATGTGACTGGTCCTCCACCATGTCTGAAAGCTCCTCTGGCTCATCCTCCCCCTCAGTAGCCTGCTCGATCACCTCTTGATGCATTATACTGTGGTTCTTTATTATACTACGCGATATTATACTGGGGATGTGCTAGGTTGTACTGCAGCTACACGTTATTATAGGGTTGTTGCGCAGTATTATACTGCTGATGCGTAGTGTTGTATGGGGCTAGGGCTTGATTGAATTGGGGCACCGCTTGCCCAGTCATCATTTTGTCCTATACTCTATATGCATCTCATGTTCTTTCTTGCATCAACTCCATAGTTCTGCAATCTTTGTTGTCGTGGCCCACTAACTTACAAAAGGTGCAATATGAATTCTTTGGAACTATATGATATTTCTGCATCATCGTGCAGTGATAAGGGTCATGACCCAATTTCTTGCATATTTCGCACTATAATAATCCCTGTGGTAATGGGTTTGGCATACCTGTTTCCATATACTGTGCAAATGTTGGGAATTCATTCTTGTAGTGTCCTTCCATTCTACATGTGGTGCACCAGAAAACTTCTCGTTTGTTCTTGTTCTTATTCTGGTTTAACTGAAATGTTAGATTCTTAAAATACTCCTTCAATTCCTCAATAGTTGGGTCCATCTACTGGTACTGGTTCTCTTCTAGTTGCAAGGCTGCCTGCAAAGCCTCTATCTTTTGTAAGGGATATTTTATATGTGGGAGTAGTGAGTTGACAAACAGGTGTCGGTGCTGCATCTCAGTCATAAGGTATTTTAGTTTCCCCTTCAATCGCTTGAATCTCTGATCAATCTCCCATATAGACTCTCCTGGTTTTTGTCTTATCTCGATCATCTCGTTGATGTACTGATCCTCTGATATCGGCGTCTACAACTCATTAGTAAGTAGCTTCTTAATGTCTGCTAGTGTCCTAGTCATCCCAGGGGAACTGTTTGTGTCTAGACTCATGTACCATTCCAGTGCGCGGTCTCTTAGCATGATCGCTAGTTGTGAAAGTTTGGTATCTTCATCAGTGATATATTTATCCTCCCAGATATTTGCACAAATGAACAAGTGCTTCTCAGGATATTCTGTTGCTTCTCCTCGAAATTATGGTAATCTGATAGTGGGATTTTGTCCTGACATTCTAAATACTGAACCACTACCTCTGTCGCATGGTGTAGATACCTGAATAATACTTCCTGAAATAGCTCCTCTAGTTGTTTCTCCTACAATAGGTGTACTTCTTGTTGTCAAACTTCCTCCAAACTTAAGTTGTTTAAACGGTGGTGTTATCTTTGGTGTATTAGTCACACATGGTTTTATGGGTTCCACATTGACATTAATATGGATAGGATGGTTGCCTTATCCTCCCATTCCTAGGCCTCTTGTTTTCCTCTCATAAGTTGTGCACAGGATTTCCTCAATCTACTCCACATCCTGGAGATCCTCTACTTCTTCCTCATTGCTCACAAAGCCCTCCCTCTTGGCTACGACTCTCTTATTGGTATTCACCTTATATCGGTAGGGTACTCCGCTATGCGTCGTTCCTGATGACACCAATATCCACTTAAGATGGTCGTCATCCATCAATATCAAGTACAAGAGTTCCTCCTCCTTCTTTCCTTTATCCTCACCTTCTTCCATTTATCCTCTCTATGTTAGTGCTTCCTCCCTTCCCCCATGAACTCAAGGAATTCTAGTTGTTTGATTCCATTTTTATTACACCTTTTTTATATAGAAATATTTTAATAGAAGTATACAGTGATTGAATGTACCTTCCTTGAGGTCCACATATAAATTCTTGCTCTGTTGTGCTGTATGAATTCGTTGTGTCGACTGCAAAATCTGTGATGAAGCCTGCCACAATATTGTCAAGCCAAAAGTCAACTACACGGGTGAAGTTTTTTTCACCTACTGTAACTACTCAACCTATATTGGAGTCCAATCTAGCTGTTGGATCCGGTTCGTCGCGTGGTTATTTTTCAACCTTAGTATCCACTCCTACAGTTGTTGGGGAAAATCACAAAAAAAGACTTCGTGTAAATCCATAAACATGTATTTATCCAAATATTTGCGAGGTGTGATGCTAGGGTTTCTATTATCTTTCTTGGAAAACTCTAGCTCTTTGGTTCTCAACCAACCTTCGATTTCTACTTTTGTGGGGTTCCAAGGTCTCAACATTCCCTTCTAGTGGCTCAGTGGTCTTCTTGTTTCACTCATTCTTTTCTCATGCACTCTGTCTCATCTACTCAGTCCTTTCTTTTTCCTCTTAACACGACAACAGAACCATTTGTTGGTTTTAAACTGCTCTCTTCTACTATATGAGTTGTTGACCCAAGGTTCATATCTTTCAGGTTACCAAAAATGCCTCTAAAACTATTGGCCCTTATGGTAAACCATAAGACAACATAGTACACAGAATGCATTGCGCAGTCTCACCTGAGATAGCTTTAAATGGGTGGTTGTAAGATTCAGGTGTTTATAGCCTAGGATTAAGTATGAGATAGGGTTTTTTTAACCAGAGCCATGCACTGCGAACTACGAAGACAATATACATATTCTTCATGGGTACACATTTCCATTACACAGTCTACTTCCCGAGCAACATATTCGTGTTCCATAAAAATATATTAACTCATTTGTTAAGCATAACAATAAACTGCTAAAAGAAAGTAAAGAGATGCATACATTCATCACTTTACATAGATATTAACATGGTTCACCCCCTCCTGGGATACGTCCACAAAGATTTGGCTCTTGGCTCTTTTATTAGGGTAGTTCTGCATTTTCGGCGCCACATTCTTACAATTCCCCTCTTATGGGTAAGATCTATATGAGGCAAACTAGATCGCACCAGGCTCCACAACCTGCGATCTAATCCTCAGATATTCCTTCTCTCCTATGTTATTTTCTCAACAGCTTATGAAAGTCGTACATAATAGTATTGCATAATGCCTCCCTTCACGTATTACTCTAATGGAATGTTATAAGAACCTGAACCCTTACAAAACAATAAACTTTCTGAAAATGTGCCAACCTAATATATAAAACCCAATCAACCAACCTCTACATGATACCTGTGTATCAATATTTATACATTCTGGGCTTTTCAGCCTTCTTACCAAAAATTACCAAAACCCTAACCCTATAGATGTTAGATATTCCTCCCATGCACGCATGTTGTTCTTCCTCCAGTTGTCACTTTCCTTGTGCATGCTTTCTTGCATATGCACATGTTGTTCTTTCTCTAGCTGTTACTTTTGTTTCTGCATGCTTTCTTTCCCATGACCGCCCTTCTTTCCACTTTGGCTTGGTGCCAACAAGCAATATGTGATCTCAATGGTGGAGGAACCCACAAACAATGTAGGAAGAGTGACCTTCAGGAGAGTCAAGAAAAGTCCAAGCGAATCATCTTTGACTCAGTCAAAGATAGTATAATGCATGTAATGACTTCGTTAATGAAGGGACTGTATGGATACCTTGGTGAATCTATATTAGAAATAGGCTCCAAGTAAGAAGAGGATACTTAAGCACAATATTAAGTATTTAAAGATGGAGAAAGGTGAATCTATGGCATCTTTCTGTTCCAGAATAGCCCAGATCAGAGATCCGATTTTGGTCACATGGGTGACAGTGGACAATCATGATTTAGAACATGCCATTTTTTATGATATTCCTTCTTCATGGGAGACCTTCTTATCCAGTGTAAGTGGGAGAGAGATTCAGCCCACGTTTTAGAGGTTATGGCATGATTTCCTCTAGGAGGAGAGTTGCACAGCTACCAGGAGTGAGCTAATGAAATAAGAGCACTCTGCTTTAGCATCACGATTCAAGGGAAATAAGAAAGGCACTTTCCAAAAAGCTTTTCAAAGGAAGAAAAGCACCAAAGGTACATTCAAAGGAAAGAATATTGATACATCTAATATTAAATGCTTTATTTGTAATAAGTTGGGTCATTTTGTTAAAGATTCATGGTTTAGAAAGAAATATCCAAGGAAAGGGAAACATCATGGCTCAACTGTTGAGGATGATGAATCCAAAAGAAATCAGAGAATTCCTTCTAATGAGAAAGAAAATAGAAAAGAATATTACTTGGTTTTAGCCTTATCCAGTTTAGCTTTCACGGGGCCAAAAACGTGGTTAGTAGACTGTGGTGCATCAAAGCACATGACAAGGTACAAGGATATCCTCTCATATTTCGAGACAAAATATTTTGCAGAGCATGTTGAGCTTGGGGATGAAAAATGTTACAATATAGAGGGAGTAGGCTCTATCTCCTTCAGATTGGAATCTAGGGCTAGACTTCATGTTGATGAAGTATTATATTTTCCAAGGCTCAAGAAGAATATACTATCGGTTGAAACCCTTGAGGACAAGGGATATTGGGTGATATTCAAGGACATGAAGGCACTACTATGGGATAAAGGTAGCCACTTAAGTACATCATAAACCATTGGAACTCATAGTATAGGATTGTACATCGTGTCAGGACAGTCAGTTCAGGCACTGGCTCATGATGCAACTAGCTCCAATGAGTTGTGGCACAGAAGACTTGGACATATTCATTACAAAGATCTTTGATATCTACATAACATGGTATGTGGCATGCCTTCTATTTCTCTTAGTAAAAATTAAATTTGTAAGGGATGCATGCTAGGTAAAAATATAAAAAAAGCATTTCCTAGTACTGACAACAGAGCTTAGGGCATCATAGGTCTATTTCATTCTGATGTATGTGGTCCCATGTCATCTCCCTCACTTATTGGTTGTTTTTATTATGTCATTTTTATTGATTATTACTCAAGAAAATGTTGGATATATTTCATTAAATCTAAAAGTGAAACATTTGATAAATTCAAAGAGTATAAAACATTTATTGAAAAACAGATAGGGAAACACATCAGAATCCTTAGAACAGACAATGGAGGAGGGTTTGAATCTCTCTAGTTTGAGGATTTATGCAAGTCAAAAGGAATCAAGAGATAGTTGATCGTGCCATATAACCCTCAACAAAATGGAGTTGTTGAGAGGAAAAATTGGACAATTTGTGAGGCAACGAAAGCAATGATGTTTGACCAGGATTTGCCAAATTCTTTATGGGTAGAAGATACCTCCACTACCATGTATATTCAAAATAGGTATCCACATGCTATCTTGAAGGACAAGACTCTTGAAGAGGTATTCTCAAGGATCAAATCTAAAGTAGGTCATCTAAGGATATTTGGGTGTCCTGTGTATATTCATGTCCCTAAGGAAAAGAGGACAAAGATGGAACCCTCAAGTAAGAAAGGGGTTTTTATGGGGTACATTGAGAAATCCAAGGCTTATAGGATTTATGTACTAGGACAGAGGAAAATAGAGGTAAGTAGATATGTTACTTTCCATGAGGAAGCCGCATTTAAGAAATCCAGAGAGCTTCAACAAGAATCAGAAGCAGTTCAACCAACTTCACCCTCTTCTGAAAGTGAAGATTCAGATGATCAGAGGGACGAACCTCATGAAGGGCCAAGTAATGATCCCCTAGAACCTGTTGAAGTATTATAATTAACTCTTGAAGAACCTCCAGCCAAAAGGAGCCAGGGTGGCTTAAAGAGATAGTGCAGGAAGCAAAAAGGATAGCTACTCCCAAAGGAAATTTCAGGGAAAGGAAGAGACCTCATAGGTTTGGAGGCTATGTTTCACTGATGAGCAACATTAGTGATGCCAAACATTCTTCATTTGAAGAAGAAGATAAATTAGAAGTCTAGAAGGATGCCATGCTTGAGGAATACAGGTCTATTATAAATAAGAATGTTTGGGACATTGTGCTGAGGCCAAAACACAAATCGGTGGTTTCTTCCAAATGGATCTATAAGATCAAACATGCAACTGATGGAAGTGTGGAAAATTTCAAAGAAATATTTGTAGCCAGAGGCTTCACTTAGAAAGAAGGAATCGACTATGAAGAGAATTTTTCCCCTGTAGCCAAGTATAAATCCATTCGAACTATTATTTCTTTATATCCTGCTCCTGGTTGGAAGCTACAACAGATGGACGTAAAAACAACATTCTTGAATGGAATATTGAAGAGGATGTCTTTGTGGAACAACCAGATGTTTTTGTATTGCATAAAAAAAGGCACTCATGTATGCAAGCTAAGGAAGGCCTTGTATGGTCTTAAGATGGCTCCCTAAGTTTGGTATGACAATATTGATGGCTTTCTTAAAAGCTCAAGCTTTCAGAAAAGTGATGTTGATACACATTTGTACTTCAAGGTAAGAGGTAACCAACTTGTTATACTAATCATGCATGTTGATGATCTCTTTATAACATGAGATGAAGGGCTTACATCCTAGTGTAAGAGGGAGCTAACCTCAAAATTCGATATGAAAGACTTAGGATTGATGCATTACTTCCTAGGATTGGAAGTATGGAAAAGATAGGGCGAGATATTTCTGGCACAAGGAAAATACACAGAGGATGTACTAAAGAGGTTTGTTATGATGAATTGCAAATCCACATCTACTACGATGATTACCAATCTGAGGAAGCTGCATGATTCTAATACAGTTTCAGATTTGGTGGATCCCGCCATGTATGGGCAACTAATTGGATCACTGATGTACATGATCCACACTAGACCAGATATATGCTATGCAGTGATTTCAATGAGTCAGTTCCTGACTTAACCGAGACAGAGACACTGGGTGGCAGCAAAGCACATCTTGAGATATCTCAGAGGGACCATTACTTATGGTATGAGATATACATCCAGTGGTGGTTTATTTCTACATGAGTATGCAAATGCTCACTGGGTAGGAAGCCCAGTGGATTGGAAGGGTACTTTTGGATACTGCTTCAGTTTAGGATCTACTATGATCTCTTTCTCAAGCCGAAAGCATGGATCCATTTCACAGAGTACAATGGAGGCTAAGTACATTGCAACAAGTGATGCTATCAAGGAAGCAGTATGGCTCAAAAAGTTGATTTTTGGGTTGTTTGGTGACAAGCTTGAGACGGTGGTGGTTCACTCAGATAATCAAAGTTGCATAAAATTGATAGAGAACCTAGTGTTTCACAATAGTTCAAACCATATTTACATGAGGTACCACTACATATGAGACTTGGTCCAGAGAAAAACTATAAAGTTACAGTACATAGCCATGAATGAGCAGGAAGCTGATATCCTGACCAAGCCTCTCACCTCGAGACAGTTTGTGCAGCTGAGAGGCAAGCTTGGTGTGGCTGAGAATGACTCCCTCATTGAGAGGGAGTGTTATATTTGGAAGCATCGACAATGATTCTCCAATGAGAGGCCATATGGGCCACCCTAAGGCTAGCCAGGGAGATTTCAAGAATCAACCAGTCTTGTGAGGTATTGATAAAATCTAGGGGGAACGTAAAACCTCTATGAGTCAAACCAAAATTCAGGACGAATGAGATTCTATGTGAGTCTAATACAGAAGTCAGGGGGAATGTACAACATTTTTGAGAATAAACAGTCTAGTTCAAAAGTCAGGGGAAACATACAACCTCTGTGAGCATAGATAGACTAGTGCAAAAGTCACGGGGAACATACAACCTCTATGGGCCTAGTCAAACCTTGTGAGCCATGAGAAAAAGTCAAGGAATCTATCAAAATTTAGGTTGAATATAAAATTACTATGAGCTAGAAACAAAAGATATTCCTAATATTGCAAATGATATAAATGCATTGATCTAGTGCGTTGGCACGTGTAACAATATCCACCATGAAGAGAATTTTGAATTGCCTTGTCAAGAGTCAAGTTGTAACTGAAGTCTCAAGTCTAGTTCTATTTTCAAACTAAAGTGTAATGTTGAGTTGTAACTGAATTCTAAAGTCTAGTTCTATTTTTGAACTAAAGTGTAATGTTGAGTTGTAACTAAAGTCTCAAGTCTAGTTCTATTTTCGAACTAAAGTGTAATGTTGAGTTGTAACTGAAGTTTCAATCCTAGTTCTAATTTCGAACTAAAGTGTAATGATGAGTTGTAACTAAATTCTCAAGTCTAATTCTATTTTCGAACTAATGTATACCAATCTCAAGTCTAGTTCTATTTTTGAACTAAAGTGTAATGCTGAGTTGTAATTGAAGTCTCAAGTCTAGTTCTATTTTTGAACTAAAGTGTAATGTTGAGTTGTAACTGAAGTCTCAAGTCTAGTTCTATTTTCGAACTAAAGTATACTAGTCTCAAGTCTAGTTCTAAGTTTGAACTAAAGTATGAAGCTGAGTTATGATTAAATCATGCAAACAAGTTACTATTTTGAGCCTCTACTCTTCTCTTCTTCAACCTATATAAGAAGAGGTCGACCCATCTCTTCAACATAGTTTTTGATATACAGGTTAAGGGTGAAGCAATAGAGGTGCATATCAGTGATAAAGAGGCAACATACCAAAGAAGCATATCAGTGTTGTATATCAACAACAGAGGCAACATATCTGATGTGTATTTCAACAAGGTCTCTTAGTTATTTGTTAGGTCAAAGTCATCTTGGAAAGATCCTTAAGAGAAGAACATTCATGGAGGATATTTCTAAGTGATCTTACATTATTAATGCAATAAAGGAATATCATTTTCTGGGGTTTTTCTCCTTGTACAGGGTTTCCCCAGGGTATATGTGTTTTTGATGTGCATGCTTACTTATCTACATAGTTATTGTTATTTGGTTATGATTTGGTATTGTTGAAGTGTATTAAGATGGAATCAAAGTGTTTAATAAAATAAAAGAATTAATCCACATAAGAAATCAAGCTCATAATTTAACAAGAATAACACCAGAAAGAGAACTTTGATTACTAAGAGCAATGTTCACTTGCATCTTCAAGGGGGAAACCTCTAGCAGTGAAAAGATCTATTATAATAATATCCAAGACAAACGTTCTCATACCCTCGACTCCTATTTATACTAAATATGTCTATCAAAAGAACCATCTAGAGGAAGATCCTTCTAGAAGCAGAAGCTTCTATTAGGTCTTCTTACATTGGACTTATTCTTCCTTATTACTAGGCCTTATTAATATTGACTTTTATTACATGGAAATATATTATTCTACCTATGTGTTTGGTTAGGTCCCTAACAAGCTAGTAAATCAGGGAGTTGTAGCTTCCTTTAGGTTGGAGCCTGTAAATAGGGTTTTGGAGCCTTCTTCTAGTTGTAGCTAGAGACTTGGGAAGTCGGTGCTTCCAATGAATGTAATCTTTGATATATAAGAAAACATTAGGTGGTTTTCTCCCATTTGTGTTTCCACATAAATTCTAGTGTATTGTTTACTTGTTGTTATGTTGTTTCTTATGGTTATATTCTCATAATATATTGAATGCAATCATATATGATATATTGTTAATACATTGGTGATATACTGTTGATAAATTTGAAGTTTATATATTATGCTTAGAAGTGGTATAATTTCTCAATACTGATTCACCACCCTCTCAGTATTTCCAACAATTGGTATCATAGTAGGTTCCTTCAGAGACAATCTGATCACCGGAAGGAATATCATGGAGTACGTTAAGAATTTAGCGCCAATGTTTGATGGGCATATTGGTTTGAGCTATGAGATATAGAGAAACAGGATGAAAGTAGTTTTACAAGAACAAGGACATGATGTTTGGAAATCAATTGTGTCAAGATACACTACTATAAATAAACCTCCAAAGGCTGTAGCCAAGAAAGAATTTCAATGGATTTCATCATGGAAGGATTACCTAATTCAAAAAAGTCAAAGTGGGACAATGTTCATCAGCCAAAGATCTTTGGGATAAATTACATAACTTCTACTCAAAGGAATCTCATATAGAGAATGAAGATGAAGAGGACGATGAATTAGTATGGGAAGAAAGAATCCAAACATATTTAGAAGTAGAATATTATAATATTAATCTAGGAAAGAATTTAAATAGACTGGCAGAAGAAGAAGAGAAGAACAAGTCACTCGAGAAAAAAATGATCAAGAAAAAGAAGGAGTCTCAAAATATCAACTATAAAGAAGTTCAATAGATGATTACGAATCTAAAATTCCAAGTAGAAGAAGATAGAAGGATTAAAGAAACATACAAAGTCAGTTGAAGTAAAAGCAACATTTGGGAGCCAAAATAGTAGCACAGAGGAAGGGAGAAAAGAAGAGAGAAAATATTTAGAAATGCCATCTCAAGGAAAGCTATGAGGATTTAAACATGGATGATTTTAAGGATGGAAATTTATTTTAAAATGTAGAAACCTTGGCAAAACTTACTAATCGTTCATATGACAACTATAAATGTTTGGCCATATTTTTGTAAAAATATTCAAATTTCTAAGGATTTTATATAATTTGTATAAACTTTTGGTGATTTTTAAGGTAAAATAATTTTATCCTATAGAATTTGGGAGAATCATTTTTAGAATAGCAAATCTTTTTTTGGGAAAACCCATGGAAAATCATCCCATGAGAGAAATTTATCCCCTAAAATGATCCATGAACTTAAATAATCTTGAAGCATAATTCAATCAACAAGAACGAAGACTTGAAGAACAAATCATCATCTTGAAGATCCAAATAGAAGAAGCAAGGAGAATGGAAGAAGTCATGAAGATCCAGATGATGAAGAAAGAATAAGAGGTTGAAAATATTGAAGAATAAGTTATCACACTAATATTTAAAGTCGTTAATCTAAACAAGAATGTCGAAGAGAGAGAAACCTTCACATCATCAATAAATAAAGTTGAAGATAAATGTTACAAGTTATTGGTCAAGAAAAATGAAGAAAAGGATAAGAGTTATGCAAAAGTCATAAAAGGCTCTATAAAGAAAGAATAGTGCAAGCCCTCAAAAGAGAACATTCCAAAAGTGAAGAAGACACAAGAAGAGGATTACAAAAGAGACAGTTATCAAAGAATACCATCCACTTTCAGGTATAAGAGAAGATTCAATCATTGTGAAGGAAACAATAGATGAGAAGATCATGATCAACCAGGGCATGAATTTACATCACACAAAACATCATTCACTCCCAGATATAGAATTTTATTTTATGGTTATTGTTTTAATTGTACTAACTTTGGACATAAAGTTGTGGATTGTACAAAATATGGAAGAAGTGTTCAAGAAAGAGATGCTTATGTGGCCCCGCATAACATTGAATGTTACAAATTCCATAACCATTTACACATATCCCATGATTGTATAAGTGCGATAAATCCCTCCATGAAGAAAAAAAATGATATCAGATACAAGAAGGATTGGAGAAGAAAATAAAGGCAAGAAGAACAGATGTATGAATAATAGGTCTAAGAGATCATAGTATTTGTAGAAATATGAGAAAGAGAGGAAGAGAACATGAATAAATAATAGGTCCAAGAGATTGTAGGATTCACAGAAGTGTGAGAAAGAGAAGAAGAGAAAGTGAATAAATAATAGGCCCAAGAGATCGTAGGATTTGTAGTTGTGTAGGATCATGATGAATCTACAATAAAAGAGGAAGATGCCAAAACTCATGAATATGATGAATCTACAGATGAAGAGGAAGATGAATTTTCATTAGAGTGGATATTGTTTTTATCCATCTGTCTTGGAGACTCCCAAATAACATGAATGATGAAGAGAGGGATTCTAAGCAACAACTCTATAGATCAGAGAACTATCTTTCGAGTAGTCTGAAGTTTTTGAGGATTTTGGGTATCAACTCGTAGTTATGAAGAAAATCATTGGCACACTATTCAGGTAGGGATATGTTCAACACGGATTGTTCCAGACATGTAGAGTTTGATTTGTAGAATAAGAAGAAAAAATATGTTGTGATTATTTGCAACAGAGTGGTCAACATTATGTGCAGTTTAGTAGCAGAATCATGGACAACCTAAGAAAATTTCATATATGGATTCATGAGATATTTGGCAGGTATTTACAGATATACGATAGTGTATGAAATCATATTTATAGGTGGAATTAGTTAGCCACGGGAAGGAAAGCAGTGAAAGACACAATAGAATAGGGAAGAGAAACCTTCAATAGAATCTATAGCGTTAGAGGAAAATTGTTGGATATGTCATTAATGAAAACTCGGTGAAAAGAACAGGTCATTAAGATTTGAAGACAAGTAACTTTGAATTATTTTTATATATTTCATATAATTACAAGAGGAATCACCAATGGAAAAGAAGCACCGCATTGATCTAGATATTGTGGATGCGTCAACATTGGAGAAATTGTTAAGAGAAAGATATCAGAAGTATAAAGATAGAGTGATACATAACAAGAGGGGGAGTTACCTTTTCCCCATGATATCAAAGAGAGAGAAAGAGAAAGATCAAAAGCATGAATACAAGGGGAGAATCCCCAAAGGGAGATACCCTTTTCCATTGATGTTAAAGGTGGATAAAAACATGAGATAAACATGAGAGCATTGGTCATAGGTGGAGTATGATTGTTGGTATTTCCGTCAATACCAAAGGGGTATATTGTTGGGTAGTTCGTTGTCATTGATTTCAAAAGTTGTGGTTTTCATTGATGTCAACATATTTGATGGGTTTATTTGGATAATTCTCCAAAGTGTTACCCTTATGGCATAGCTTTAAGCATGGCCCTCATGGGAAGACACTTTGAAGAAGTCTACAAGAAACCCATATGTCTGGTCATGGAACCTGAATTTTTTTTAGGAATAAGGGAATGAACGATATTATACATGTATGTAACACCCGCATATATGGATAGTCCTGATCGTTTCATTTCCATTACTAGGTGGTACGCCATGTGGCTCCTCACGGTTAAGGATATATGCCCTCATGAATATGGAATCCTCGAAGAATGGTTAAGAATCCCCTAAATAGTTATAAGTAATTAATTAAAGGGTAAAACAATTGTAACAAGAAATAATGAGTTGACCCTAAAATAAGGAAAAAGAGCGAAACAAATATTGATTAAAGGGTAAAAACATTACAACAAGAAATAATGAGTTGACCCTAAAATTACGAAAAAGGGTAAAACAACTACAAGTTTGCCCAAAAAGAAGGCACTTGAAAAGTATAAATAAGGAACATAAGAGTACATTTGTTACATAAACTCAAGTGATTTTTATCTAAGGTAACCAAGTATAATTGAGGTGTTCTTTAGAGGAAATATGAAGTAAAGAATGGAAAATTTCCAAGGGAGGATGAAGCCTTGTGGGGATGTGTTTTAAGGTATGTTATTTACAGGTCATCTTACCATTTTTGCTATAAATTTGTTTCTAGAATGATTCAGATATATAGAATTGGAGGATATTTAGAATGCATATCAATGTAACTATTGTAGAAATTTCATATTCTGGGACGTTGCATTTTCAGAGATACACTCTATGGAAGATATGGTTTTTGGCTAGTCCTGAAACTAGTCTCAAACAAGTGTTCTTGGTAAAAAAGACATAACATCTTCATAGTGGATCCAAATCGTATGAAAAAATTGAATTGGAAAAACCAAATTCCATAGTATGTTGTGTGTGAGTTTCATAACCAGATATCAAATATTAAGCGTGTGGAAGTCTCTACAATTTCTCCCTCTAGAATAAGTCGAAATTCAACAAGGTCTACCATTTTTTCTATAAATCCTTTTATAGGATGATTCAAGCACTGAAACTTGGATGAAGTGTAGAGATGATATTGAAGGAGAATGGCTACAAGTTTCAAACCTTATGTAGTCATTCTTATTGAAAGTTAGGGTTTGTGACTAATCCAAAAACTAGTCTCATGAGACTAAGGTAAAGTTTGATGAATATAATATTCTCTTATTTTTGAAGTTGAGGAAGATATGCAGGTCTATGATCACATACATCAGTTATGTTACAGAGATACATGTATGTTTATATGCATGTTTTGAGGTTTACATGTTGATGATGTTATGGTGCATGCTTGAGTCAAGTCTTTGGTATATTGTTGAGGCATTGTCACATGCCTGAGCCACATCTTAGGTGCATGGTTGAGGCATATACTTGGTATATGATCTTGGTTATTTGTTACTTTTTTGAGGCACTTAAGTGATGATATCTTATGGTACATGGTGTATGGCATGATTTAAGACATATCATGATTGATATGGTATATGGTTGAGGCACATGGTTTGAGGATAATCTTGGATATTGGGAACATTGTTTGAGATACATTTTTGGTATATGTATGAGGAATTCCTTGGTGAGATTGATGCATGATATGGTGTTGGAATATGGTATGGCAAAAGTTTTGGTTGATGCATGATTTAGTACATGTTTGGTGCATGGAATGGTATGTTAGGAAATGAGACACACTTCCACATGAAACCTAGTAGAAGAGAGGAACAAGGATTTAATCAATAAATTAAATGAAAAATAAAACACATGGTACATAGATATTTTTGCCCTGGAAACCAAAACCAGGAAAACCAACATTCCTTGAGTATTATGCTCTCTTGTTGTCTTATTCATTTAGAATAAAATGTTACATGTCTAACCTTGGTCCACACATAAGACAAAATCGACATCATACCCTCTTGATTACACAATAACAACCTTGTAGCCAATTTGGATTACATATAAATGACCAACAACCTATAAATTACATACTCTTGGTTATTAGCCATTCATCATATAAATATTATTCATTAGATTTTACAGCTTTACAACACGCCTTCTTTATAGGATTTACAATAGGAAAAACCCTAAAGAAATGGCACCCATAAATTGGTTATAGATCCATGCAAAAAATTGGCTAAAAATCTTTTGAATCTCAGAATTCTGTTACAGTCGACTACCAAGTCGGATAACCTGTCAACTACCAGTCATCCTTCATTTGAACTTCAAATGGTTGTCACATGCATGTTTTTCGACTTCTTGTTGGTTAACCTATTTGACTTGATGTCGATGTCTTTACCATGTAGAACCACCTCGACATTTGAAATAAAATTTACTCGGTCGACTCACCTCAACCTTTGAAATTTTCTCTATCCACCTCTACTTTGTCTTTACCTAGTCGAAGCACCTCGACCTTCGACTTTGACTATCAATCGATCCACCTCAACTTTCACTGCAAATAATATAACAACCCAAAATTATGCCACTTGTTTTATTCTTTGTTGAAACCAGGAGACCTCATGAACTTTCATTCACAGACCGAGGGAAAAAATTCCCATTGCCTCTCTGCACCAAGAGAACTTCACATGACTCACAGACTTGGTCAATGAGTCTGTTATGTTTTCCAATGTGTTTAATTTCTCCAAAAACACCTTGTTACTTTTCGCTATGCCTCTTATGAAATGGTATTGTACATGTATGTGATTATTATCGGAATGATAAGAAGGTTTCTTTTATAGAAATATTGTTCTTTGACTGTCGCAACTTATCTTCATATCTCTCTTCTTAAACCCGATTCTTGAATATAGCCTTTTCACCCACACTGCTTCGTTTCTTCCATGAGTGGCTTCCATGTATTCATGTTATGTTGTTGACAAGGCTACAAATTCTTTTCACTTACTCATCCATATGATTGCTCCTCCAAACATCTTGAACACATATCCATTGTTCGATCTCCATCGATCCAAATCTTCATCCTAGTCAACGTCGAAAAATCCATGTACATTTAATTCACTACCACCTCTAGGTTTTCCTTGTTATCATATAGCATAATATTTTGTGCCACACAAATACCTAAATACTCTCTTGAAGTTTTTCTAGTGCTCCTTCCCATGTGTTGACATGTACCTTCTCAAAACTCCCACTGCATGGGAAATGTCACGTCAAGTGTAGACCATCACATTCATTAGAAGACCAAAATCACTTGCATAGGGAACACATGCCATGTCCTTTATTTATTCTTATTTCTTTGGAAATTGTTCAGTAGTTAGCCTTTCTCCCACAGGAATTGGCATCTTCACAGGTTTTCAATCCTACATGTTGAAATGTTTCAAAATTGTTTCAGTATACTTTGTCTCGTTCAACCATAGTTTTCTAGCTACTTGATCTCTCTTAATATCCATGCCTAGAATGAAGTTAGCTACATCGATATCCTTCATGTCAAACTTGTAGGATAATTGCTTCTTCACCTCCTTTATTGTGTCCATGGTGTTTCCAATTAGAAACATGTTGTCAACATCCAAATCTATATATATGAAACACCCACATTATTCTTTGAAATTTATGTAGTGGTCAACTTTGTTTATCACAAATCCCAAACTAAGAATGTATGTGTCGAACATTTGGTACCACATCCTTGGTGATTGATTTAAACCATAAAGTGATCTTTTAATTTTGCATACCAAATATTTATTTCCCTTTACTACAAATCCTCCAGGTTGTTTCATGTAAATTTCCTCTTCCAGGTCCCCATGTAGGAAAATTGTCTTCACATCCATCTATTCTATTTATAGATCAAATCATGTAGCCAGAGACATTAGTACTCTAATGGAAGTTAATTTTGCAGTAGGGGAAAAGTTTTTCCGAAGTCGACTACTTCAAATTTGGAATATCCTTTCAGTACCAGTCGATATTTTAATTTCTTGACTTGACCTGCTACATTCATCTTCTTCTTGAACACCCATTTTCTACTGACAATATTTCCTCCACTAGCCTGGTAACTTGACTAAGTCCCATGTCTCATTCTTTTGCAAGGATTCCATCTCTTTGATAATGGAATCCTTCTAGAGTTTCCATGAGTTCATGTCCACCTGAATAAGGACATGAACGACAATGTAAATGTATGTAACACCCTCATATAGGGATAGTCCTCATTGTTTCATTTATATTTCTAGGTGGTACGACACATGGCTCCTCATGGTTAAGGAGATATGACCTCATGAATATGGAAGCCTCAAACAATGGTTAAGAAGCCCCTAAATAGTTAGAAGTAATTAATTAAAGGGTAAAACAATTGTAATGAGAAATAATGAGTTGACCCTAAAATAAGGAAAAAGGGTGAAACAATAGTGGTGAAAGGGTAAAAAATTTGTAACAAGAAATAATTAGTTGACCCTAAAATTACGAAAATGGGTAAAACAACTACAAGTTAGCCCGAAAAGAAGGCACTTGAAAAGAATAAATAAGGAACCTAGGAGTTCATTTGTTACATAAACTCAACTATTTTTTATCTGAGGTAACCAAGTATATCTGAGGAGTGTTTTAGAGGAAATATGAAGTAAAGAATGGAAAAGTTCCAAGGGAGGATGAAGTCTTGTAGGGATGTGTTTTAAGGTATGTTATTTACAGTCCATATTACCATTTGTTATATAACTTTGTTTCTATAATGATTCATATATATAGACTTGGAGGATATTTAGAATGCATATTAATGTATATGTGGTAGAAATTTCAGATTCTGGGATGTTTCATTTTCGGAGATACACTCTATAGAAGATGTGGTTTTTGTCTAGTCCTAAAAATAGTCTCAAACAGGTGTTCCAAGTAAAACAGACATAACGTCTTCATATAGGATCCAAATCCTATGAAAACAATTGAATTGGAAACAATAAATGCCATAGTATATTGTGTGAAAATTTCATAACCACATATCAAATATTAAGCACGTGGAATGATCTACATGTTCTCCCTCTAGAATTGTTACACATTATTTTCATCATCCCTATGAGTGTTAATGATGTAAACCTATATGTTTCCTTCAGAGGGATCAGTGGCCTGAGTTCCTAAAGAGAGAAGGGAGAAGAACTTTTCTTGAGAAAAGAAGTTGCATTTTCCTTTGTAAAAACCCTATAAAAAGGGAAGTTTGCAGGTTGCTATATAGGCAGGATATGAGAATGACTAATTATCGCAAGTTGCACCATAGCTGGGTTGTGAGAGGTTCGCATGTTTCTCTATAGGCAGGGTGCGAGAATGCTTACACGTGGGAAAAACGAGCATTTTCTCGAATCTTCTAGAAGGAGAAACTTCCATGGTGAGGTGGCATCCGAATGGTTTGGATCTTACTCACTTTCATGATTTAGTGGGATAATCCTAACCTCCTCACCTTATCCTCTTCAAATTATAAAAGGAGAGGAGCTCTCATGAAGAAAGTTAGCTTTTGGAGCTTTTGGGATTGGCTAAGTTGGATTTGGCTTGGAATTATTAGCTTGGTTAGAGTGTTTTTGAGTTTTTCCTTTGTCAAGATACATTGTGAATATTATCAGATCTATGCTCTCAGAATTATTGGAGTGAAAGTGTGTGGGAAATGAAGGATAGTTGGAAGGGACCTTACGACATCAAGGCCATGGTTGTAATTTGTCTTTCTCATTTAATATGATACAGTAATATGATTCTTTCCTATAAAGCTTGTTGTGTTTTATTGTATGATTCCTTGATCACATACATAGGTTTATATTGAGTTTATGCTATCACTGTCACTTTGGATGGTTGTTTTCTTTTGTAGGTTCATCATTGTATGAGCGTTGGAATGGAGCTAGGATGGCGATAGCGAGAAAAAGCGACATTTAAACGATATGTCACCTATCCCTCTTTAATTAGTAAATTCAATATTTAAAACTTAAGGAAAGCGACATCATGTTCTGGTGTGTTTTGTTCTAGATCTAGGTGGATTTAGGGAGATCAGTTAGTGTCCACACCTACCGATTTGTCCGATAACAAAATTGGCGACTCCACTAGGGAACAGATTGTTTCCTGGTTAGTCTAGTTTTCCTTCCTTTGATTGCTTGTTTTCTGTTTTCTAAGTCTATGGGACATCCATCCAAACTCTCTGGATCTAGAGGTTCACTTAGATTCCCTGTCCTTTTTCAAAAAAAATTGATTACAGACATTCTCGCATTGTACCTCTCTACAGCCTGTGAAAACCATTGATTTTCGCACCCTACTGTTAGATCCAGTGTGAACTTCTCGCACCCTACCAGTGGCTAGCCTGCGAGAATACCTAATTCTCGCACCCTACTAGTGTCTATCCTGCGAGAATACCTAATTCTCACACTGAACTCTACTTCTAGGCTGCGAACTTGTTTGTAAACTTTTTTGGATTGAGTCTTGTCATATTTTGTTGACCCAATTTTGCTTTGATCAGCTGGATTGAACTTTTGGAGCCTATATTGATCTGGTTGCAGTCTGCTTGACATTCTTTGAGTTTCTTTTAGCCATATTTGATTTGTTTGGTTTTGAAGGATTAGTCTCTTTCTTTGAGTGTCTTTCAATTACAAAGCGTGTTTTTTCTTTATAATTGTTTATGGAAAGATCAGATTTCTTCTGAATAGTTCACTTTAAAAGAAAACTTTTAGTTTGGGTTTCTTTGTTTTAAGAAAGTTCATTATTGCTTTTAGTGAAACTTTTGAAACAAAAAGATTTAATTTCTTGCTTTATATTAAATTGGGGGAATCCTTGCATTTGAAGTAGTGAAATTGCATAATTCTTGGCATTTTTTGGTCTTAAATTCCAAAAAACATTGACCCTCATGGCCGGGGGGAGGGCATGAATCATGCATTGGTGCACAGTACCTTTTTCTCATTTCTTGAGAGTCTTGATATTGATGAGTTTTAAGATTTTGGGACATTGTGCATCTGGGAATGATAAATGTTTTCTTCTTCTCATAGCATAGCTTTCATCGAAATGAAAATATTGCATTTTCATCTCTTTGCATAACTTTCGAGTCAGTCGAAACACCATATTGTCCACGCCATTTTCCTTTTGAGTAACAACAGCCATAAAATAAAGCACTTATAAAAACTAATTAGACATTTTTATATTTTATGGTATCAAACCTAAATTAGATTAGTTGTAGGGATTTGGAATAGGTGTGAAAGATAACTTTCCAAAGCTGCAAACAAACATAGAATCTTGCATTAGGGAGCAGTGAAATCCACTTATTACATTTTGTCCTGGGAAGCCCTTCTAACAAAAGGGTCAATCACGAGGTCGTATTGAGATTGACAGAGTTCCTCACCCTACTTTGTTGGTATTGGTGTAGGAATTGTGTATTATGGGGGGCATTTGAAGGTATACCCACAATGATGAGTGGAAGCCTTTCAAGTTTATTTTGGGCTAGATACCCTGCCCTTGCACGTGGATCGAACTGTTGACTATTTCCCCGAGAATCACTATAGTAATTGGTAACCTTAGTGGCCTATCTCTCTAGGTTCTTTACACGAGGTGACTGTGGAGGGGGAAGTCTTCATGGTACCTGGAATCGACGTTGGCCAAAATCACTCAGGCTCCTTGGAGGGTATACCCACGATTATGTGTGGGATCTTGCACCAGGGTGTAAGTCCGTTAAGAATTTCATCAATGTAACTTTTCCACCCGATCTATCTCAGCCACTTCTTACCTTGTTCTTGCGATGTTGGATTTCATCACCAACTAGTACGTTCATTGTGAGAAGGTTTTGTTCGCTTTCTTGCTTACTAGATTTTTAGTGTGTGTTGTTTGTTTTCCTTAGAGGAATCTAGATTGGAGATTTGTTTAATGACTTCAGTTCACGGAATGACCAATGAAGGAACCCCTGCTCCACGGGAACCTTTTATTTTTCCTTCTTATGGAAACATTGGTCCTCCTCATATTGCTAATTTGAGCCTTCCAGGTCTCACAATTGGATTACCAGTATGGTTGTTTTCCACTCAGGTAATCCCAAATGCAGTTAGTGCTTTAGTCACAAGCACTTCCCCCCATGAGAATCAACCTCATGTTGATCCTTCACCTTCTTCACCAGTAAGGTCTTCCTCACCTTTTTCGCTTGCAAGGTCGTCGTCCGTTTCATCTTCTTTGTCAAGTGAAAGTTCTGAAGCTAGTAACCTGGTGAATAAGAAAAAGAATACAAGAAATAATAAGAAGAAGAAAATCAAGAAAGGGTCCAAACTTCCAACCATTGTCAAACATGTTGGAAAACAACCAGTTATGGTTAATCATGTTGGGAGTGTTGATGATGTCAATATTGCCCAAACAACTCATAAGCCCAAGTACCCTTGTAGGCTTTGTAAGGGTAGCCATATTCTTAAGGATTTCCCTGGTCTACCCAAGGTTATAAAAGTATGGTCTATGCACCTTCACCAACCCATATCATCAGCCTCTAAACAACATGTTGATGATCTCCCGTCAACTAGTCATGATACAGTTGGGAAGAAGAAAAGTAGAGCCAAGTTCCCATGTATGTTATGCAAAGGGTGTCATCTAACTCATCTTTTCCCTCACATGGAAGAATCCTTGAAATTCATGGAAGACATGACTATTTCACAGCCTCAACTTCCAATTTCTTATCGCAAGCTTTCTATCAACCCACATGTAGTTGATGGAATGATCAATCTAGTTCCCCCGTCGGTCAGTTTGGTTGATCAAGTGGTTAATATGGTCATGTCCTTAATTGAACCAGTTGACAAAGTGGTTGATCTGATACCATCCTCGGTCAATCCCACTCTCCCCTCAGAGAGTGAAACTAAAGAAGTAGATCCGATCCCATCCTCGATCGATCCCACTCTCCCATTAGAGAGTATCACCCAAGTGGTCGATTCGTTTCCACCTGTCAACCCCATTCTCCCCTTGGAAAATGAAACCCAAGTGGTCAATCTAGTTTTGTCATTGGTCGATCCCACTCCTCCTTTGACGAGTGTTGAAGTGATTGATCCAGTCCCTTCCTCAGTCAGTCCCACCCTTCATCCGAAGAGTGCCAAAGTGGTTGATACGATCCCATCATCGTTCAATCCCACTCTTCCTCTAAAGAGTGTCTGCGTGGTCTATTTGATTCCATCATCGATCGATCCTACTCTCTCGCTAAAGAGTAAACCCAATACTGCCCATGTTTTTCTCATTGATACAGACTCTACCATGCCGGTGGGTATTCCTCCTTCTCCCGTAGGACCCCCTCCAAGTAATGAGGCCATCCATTTTGATTGGGGTGTGCTAACTGGACCTCGTCTTCCCTCTTACATTCCCTTCCAAATTACAATACATGTTTTTGGTCGGGACATTCCTCAAATGTTGATAGATGAAGGTTTTTCTGTTAGTATTTTGTCCTCTATTGCTTGGAAAGCTTTGGGTTGTCCTCTGCTTGCGTCGGTTATGCAAAATCTGTTAGCTTTTAACAGAAGAACCAATCAACCTTTAGGGACCCTTCCTCATTTTCCTATAACTTTGGGAGGGAAAACTATCTTTATTGACGTCATGGTAGTCCAAGACCCCTTGGATTTTTCTTTACTCCTTGAGAGAGATTATGTCTATGCCATGAAAGCTATTGTGTCTACTCTTTTTCGTGTGATATGTTTCCCTCACGATGGATGGGTTGTGACTGTTGATCAACTTTCATTCATTGACCCCGCCTAGATTACCTCCCTGAATGGTTCTTATATGCAGACGGTATTTCCCCCGCCACATGTCAATTATGTGGCGTTGTCGCCCATGGCTTCAACTTATGATGACTTAGATCTATTAGTTGACATGGTGATCTCTTCGATAGGGTTGTTAGAGACTGATCTCTTTACTCCTGTCGCGACCCTCGACATGGTGTCCTTCCAGAGTGTGTTTCTTCTGTCAAATGAAGACCTCTTGGAAGCCATGACCGTGTTTTGTCCCTGGACATGGTCTCCTTCCAGAGCATTTTCCTCTTGGAATCCATGATCAAGAAGACTTCGAGGATAGTTTTTTTTGGTCTCTGAGGCAACCTCGTTAAAAAATGAAACAAAGGTATATGAGCACGATTTTCTGATTTCAAGCTCATTAAAAAATGAAACTAGACTTGAGCATAGTTTTCTAATTTCAAACTCGTTAAAAAATGAAACCACTTGAGGATAGTTTTTGCATCTCTGTAGCAACCTCGTTAAAAAATGAAACAGAGGTTACAAGCATAGTTCTTTTTTCTTTGTCAAGCTCATTAAAAAATGAAATAGTTTTCCCCCTCTCTGTTTGAGTCAAGTCCTTCTTCTAGTATTTGAAGCTTCATTTCCTCCACCTTTGTCATTGGATGAAATGAAGCTTGGGGGGCAATACTTCTAGCCTCTGGACTTCATGTTGAAGTAGAGCAACTAGTTTCTTAAGCTGGGGGCTAAGTACCAACCTTCCATGTTTTATGCATTGGGAAGTTACAAGTATAGTTTTCTATGGTTCAAGCTTGTGTAAAAATGAAACCACTTACCTCAAGCATAGTTTCCTCTGGTTCAAGCTTGCATAAAAATGAAACCAGGTCCAAGCATAGTTTTGTTTAGTTTTTAAGCTTATGTAAAAATTAAAATCTATCCCAAGCATAGTTTTGTTTTGTTTTAAAGCTTGTGTAAAAATGAAAACAATCTCGAGCTTAGTCTTTGTTCTTTCTCATGCTCATAAATACATGAGAATAAGTTACCGAGCTTAGTCTTTGTTCTTTCTCATGCTCGTAAATACATGAGAATAAGTTATCGAGCTTAGTCTTTGTTCTTTCTCATGCTCTTAAATCAATGAGAATGTAACCGAGTATACTTTTATCACTTTTTCGGACTCGTAAAGGTTATATGAAAAAGGAACCTCCTGGAGTTCCCTTTAAGCTCTTTTCAGACTCTCTAAACATGAAAATATTGTCGAGCAACCTTGTTCTCTTCATGCTCGTTAAAGTATTTGAAGGAAATGTCTGTTGAGCGATATTTTATCTCTTTTTCGGTCTCATCAGACTACTTTACGAAAAAGGAATTGAGAGAATTCTCTTTAAGTGTTTTTTAGACTCTATAAACATGAAAAACCCCCGAGTTTTCTTTCTTTGGACTCGTAAAACAAACATCGAAATGTCTATATAGGACCGAACCAATCCTTCCTAGGGTTCGTTAAACATACTTTGAGGGACTCGTCCAAAGGATGAGATTACATTACAAGCATGTGTTATCCTCCTCAAGCTTGTGTAAAAATAAAGAGGTACTCGCCAGAAATGGTGGGGGAAAAATTGGGAAAGAAATGTATCTAAACCTGTATTCTGTGGAAGAGTCGCTTTTGAACATGACACCCTTTTACTCGCCTTGTGTATAGGTTGGAAAATTGGCTTGTCTCTTGGTCATACTCCTTTATAAGATTACAAATTGGTCTGTGATCCCTGTTGTTGAGTCAATGTTTCCAAGACAGTTGTCGTGTCGTCAATATGTTCAAAGAGAATTTCAACACAAAATCCTTCTATTGCGTCAACCATTTCTATAGTCTTTAAGACTTATATTGTGTCAGCCATCCCTGAGTCAGTCCTGAATTACTGGTTACTCTGATCTACATCAAATCTTGTTACCCGTTTCGTGTCATTGATGGGGGATACATTAAGGCCCTCATGTGACGAGTCTTTTCCTGTCAAATTCAACTCATTATCTAGGAATTAGACTTAGAAACCAATTGGTACCTTAGAACTTGCATGCCTCAATGGCAGGTTTCCTTTCTTTCAACAATGGGTTTTCATTATTTCCCCTTGATCGGGAGACTCCACCGAGTGTTCGACCTCAGCTCATTAATTCACATTCGTTGGATTGTACTAGTGTACCTTGGGAGACATTGACATTAATGGTGATTTCCCTCGTGCTTGTTAATGGTATACACTAATGACCAGTAATCAAGTGGTTTCTACCATGTTTGACTTCGACACATGTATTCACATGGTTAGATTCGTACTATAGAGTGGTGGAGATGAAGACCCTGGATCTTTTCTGACAGATTCATGTTGCATTGGAGTATATTCAGTTTATACTGTTGCATAGATCCACATTGTATGTCCCATGGCTATGTTCAAATTTGAGTCTTTAACACATAGATCCACAGTGTATTTTTGGTGGCTATGTTTAGATTTGAGTCATATTGGCATGGATCCACAGTGTATGTTTGGTGGCCATGAATTCTCTTACTTGACATTGATCTTTGCATGTCGGCATTTATACTCTGATTCATTTGTATTATGAGTATGGGAATTCCTACCTTGACGATGATATATTATTGTACTGTATTTCCTTGTTTGTTGTCAGTTTTCCAACCGATTGTTCCTTGTTCCCTACACACACTCGACAAAGTATTTCAGCTATCGCTCTGTTCTAACTTCATACTTTGGGGGGCTCTCTATTAAACATTATTTTCATCATCCTTATGAGCATTAATGATGTAAGCCTATCTGTTTCCTTCAAAGGGATCAGTGGCCCGAGTTTCTGAAGAGAGAAGGGAGAAGAACTTTTCCTGAGAAAAGAAGTTGCATTTTCCTTTGTAAAAACCCTATAAAAAGGGAAGTTCGCAGGTTGCTATATAGGCAGGATGCGAGAATGACTAATTCTCATAGGTTGTACCATAGTTGGGTTGTGAGAGGTTCACAGGTTTCTCTATAGACAGGGTGCGAAAATGCTTACACGTGGGAAAAACGAGCATTTTCTCGAATCTTCTAGAAGGAGAAACTTCCATGGTGAGGTGGCATCTGAATGGTTTGGATCTCACTCGCTTTCATGATTTAGTGGGATAATCCTAACCTCCTCACCTTATCCTCTTCAACTTATAAAAGGATAGGAGCTCTCATGGAGAAACTTAGCTTTTGGAGCTTTTGGGATTGGCTAAGTTGGATTTGGCTTGGAATTATTAGCTTAGTTAGAGTGTTTTTGAGTTTTTCCTTTGTCAAGATAGATTGTGAATATTATCAGATCTATGCTCTCAGAATTCTTGGAGTGAAAGTGTGTGGGGAATGAAGGACAGTTGGAAGGGACCTTACGACGTCAAGTCCATGGTTGTAATCTCTCTTTCTCATTTAATATGATACAGTAATATGATTCTTTCCTTTAAAGCTTATTGTGTTTTATTCTATGATTCCTTGATCACATACATAGGTTTATATTGAGTTTATGCTATTTCTATCACTTTGGATGGTTGTGTTCTTTTGTAGGTTCATCATTGTATGAGTGTTGGAACAAATCTAGGATGGCAATAGCGAGAAAAAATGACATTTAAACGGTATGTCACCTATCCCTCTTTAGTTAGTAAATTCAATATTTAAAACTTAAGGAAAGCAGCAACATCTTCTGGTGTGTTTTGTTCTATATCTAGGTGGATTTAGGGAGATTAGTTAGTGTCCGCACCTACCAATTTGTCCGATAACAGGAATAAGTCAGAATTCAACAAGGTCTACCATTTTTGCTACAAATCCTTTTTTGGAATGATTCAAGAAGTGAAACTTAGAGGAAGTGTAGAGATGATGTTTAAGGAGAATTGTTGTAGGAGCATTTCTCCAAGCCAGCTACATGCCATCTAGCCAGCACATCAAAGCGTTCACTCAATGGAGAGGAGAGATGCAACCCTCTTAGTTTCAAATTTAGAATTCGAATTAATTGTATTAAATGATTGTAAGGCCGAAGAGCCAAATGTTGGAAGATTGGCTGTTGTCATTGATGTCAACCCTAGTCATGGGTTTTGGACCGCAAGATTGATGAAGGTATTTGGACACGAAGGAAAATGTATATGCAGATACAACACCCATGGATGGATAGTATACATCATGTTGTTTCCGGTGGTATGTGGCACGTCATGTGGATCCTCATGGTTGAGGAGAAATGAATTTTTGAAGATGACAAAGTGAATTGTACATGTAGGCCCTGAAGATA
>ML785333.1:152721-164016 GCA_009831015.1 Picea engelmannii
CCCCCCTCAAGGTAAAATGTATGTAAAAATAAGAACTACAATTTCTAGGAAATTCTGTCCTTCACTCCAAGACGACTTCGTAGAGAAAGGAACTTCTACTTAGTGAAGGTTTTGGTGAATATGTCTTCCATCTATTTTGTTGAAGGACAGAATTGTAATTTGACGATCCCCTCGTGTACTAAGTCCTGGATGTAGTGCATGTGGATATTGATGTGCTTCATCTACTTCCTCTGAAATGGATCTCTGCAGAACTTCATAGCTCTTTGGTTGTCACACCAGATGAGGATTGACCGATGAAACTAAATGCCCAACTCAGTGAGAAAATTTTGTAGCCATATAGCCTGAATGGTTATGTTAACTACCCCTTTGTACTTTGCCTCAACTGAAGATAGAGAAATGGAAACTTTCTTCTTTCTCAACCAAAAGATAGGCCTGGATGCAAGACTGAGTGAGTAACCAGATGTGGACTTGCAATCAGTGTTATCGCTAGCCCATTCAAAATCAGTAAACCCAATGAGATATAATGTAGAGTCTAATGCATAATGAATCCCAAAGGTGATGATGCATTGTGCGTATCGAAGGATACACTTTGCAGCCTCCTAATGTAGCTCATGCGGATCCTGCATGAACCTATAACCTGCACCAACAAGCTCCCCAGGAGTGTGTGAGATACAACAAGCTCCCCACTAGATGTTTGTATAGTGTGTTGTCAACCAATGGAGTCTTCCCACCATCCTCAAGTTTGAATCCTGATAGGAAATGAGTTAAAGAAAACTTGTAGTCTGTCATGTGAAATCTCTCAAGGATATCTCGTGCATACTTGGCCTGAGACAGTGTTGGCATAGGGTCATACCCAGGGTTCAACACTACAACAATACACCAACAAAACCCTAACTACCGACCCTTTCATCAACACCTACGAAGCAGATGAAGCCTCACCCGAGGTAGGGGCAGGGGTGGTTGCAAGACTCAGGTGTCTGCAACCTTATATGGGACACAGATCTATGATTATAACACTTAGCAATCGCCTAGCATAGATTATTCATAAATATTCAACCCTTATGATACTTTTTGGATAACACAAAGTATCGCATTATGTACTTAGATCTAAGATAATTCAACACTTAGCCACAACAAGATAGATTAGATTCTGTAGATCAAGCACTAAGCATCTTACATACCAGATCTAACATTCATTCATATCTCAGAAGAACAAAGAATAAATAGATCTATCTAAACACATGAAATCACTTAGAAAAGGAAGAGACAACCACATCAGGTCGAGGCACAGAGCATAACACATAGATTTACCATGGTTCACCCCCACCCTGGGGCTACGTCTACAAAGTATTCTTCTATATTAGATTTAGTTAATCAAGTTACAGCACAAAGCCATCCAAATCCCTCTTCGCATAGGACAAAAGATATTTGCAGCTCGCTAGATCCTTCTTCCTTGCATTACAACAATTAGCTTCTGATAGAAACCTTACAGTAACTTGTACTTAGCCTTGCAAGCCTTACACAGTTCGCACGGAGAACTTATTCAACGTCACATAGATTCCCTACCAATTTCACTAAGAAATCACACCTACTTCACATCTACTTCATGTCTATTTATACATACAAAAGTGGGCCTAAGCGTGGGTAAACCCATGGGCTGACATCCCTTTCCCATTACATTATCCCCAAAAACCCAAAAAGGACCCAAAAAGGGGTCTAACTTCCATTATTTCTGCTTTGCATTGTGCTCCATCTTTGACAAGCTGTTGAAGTCCCAAAAATGGTCAAATATGACCAAGTGTTCCTCAGAACTTGGCTAGGGCCAACAGACAGCTTGATGCTTGATGCATCTTGAATGATCTCAAGTCTAAGGAAGAATTGTAGTGGACCCGTGTCTGTCATCAAAAACCTATCTTGTAGAATCCTCTTGACTGCAAAAATAGTTGAAGTCGAGCAACCAGTGATCAACAAATAATCAACGTATAGAACTGAAAGTAGAAGCGAATCATCCATCCTGAGCATGTAGACATTTGGGTCTGATTTACAATGTACAAAGTTCTGTGACAATAGGTAGGATTACATCTTGGAATACCATGCCCTCGGAGCCTGCTTGAGGCCATAAAGGGACTTCTTCAGTCGACATACCAAATATGAGTCTTGCATAAATGCCTGGGGTTGCTCCATGTAGATCTCCTTAGAGAGATCACTATGAAGAAATGCATTCTTCACATCCATATGATGGACTTCCCATCCCTTGGTTGTCACAATGGCAAGTGCCAATCGTATAGAATCCATCTTTGCTACTGGAGCGAAGGTCTCATCATAGTCAATACCATAAACCTGTTGAAAGCCTTTGGAAACAAGCCTGAATTTGTATATGATAATCTATCCATCTGCTGTGCTCTTGTTCCTGTAGATGCATCTGCATCAGACAAGTTTCCTCCCAGAAGGAATGGGAACCAAATCCCAAGTCTGGTTCTCGAGGAGGGATTTGTAATCCTCCTACATGGAGGATTCCCAAAAGGGATTTCCAGTAGCCTCGCCATAAGACTATGGATCTGAAGAATGAACCAAGAAATGATTCCTAGATGGAAATGGTTCAGTGGCAGTGATTGAAACATGAGGCTCCTCAAAATTAGATTGAGTCCTCCTAGTATCGGTTAGATCACCAACGAGATCCCCTGCAACCTGAAGAGTAGTATGTGCCCACTTGGGCCTCTTCTCTAGCTCTGCAACTGCATTTGGATGCTCTGACTCTGCATTCAACTATACTGACTCTGAATCTAAATCATTTGAGTCCTCTGAATCAGAACTCTCATCTAAAGAAGAGTCAACATGTGCATGCTCATCATCTCAGACAGGTGGAAGAATGAAGGTGTAAGCATGCAGATGCTGAGGTGCATGTGAGACACTTTCCTCGGATTGGACACTTCACTCAATGATGAGTCGGTCTAAGGAAAGATCAATAAGCCTATATCCTTTCACATTGTCAGGATATCCAACAAAACTTCACTCAGTTCTCTGTGGATCAAGTGCCTTCCTCTTTTCAGAGGGAATCTGGGCCCATGCACATGAACTAAAAATGTGAAAGTGGGTCACTTCTGGTTTGAGGCTACTACAAGCCTTGTAGGGGGTCTTATCCTTGATAGACCTATGGGGAGATCTTTTTTGGATGTATGTTTCACAATTAAGTGCTTCATCCCATAGTCTCTATGGTAGAGACTTTGCATGCAACATGCAATATGTCATCTCCTTTAGAGATCTGTTTTTCCGCTCAACAACTTTATTTTGTTGCAGAGTATAGGGAATTGTGTGCTGCAATTGAATCCTTGCCTCATGGAAAAGATTATGGATCTCATGATTTACATACTCTCCCCCATTATCATTTCATAGGACTTTTATCTTCTTTCCGAATTGTGTCTCAACCAAGGCTTTGAAATCTTTGAGGTGTTGAAAGACCTCAGATTTTTTCCTGAGAAAGTAGATCCGTAAAACGTGAGAAACCATCAACAAAAATGAGAACAAACCTTTCTTTGTTGATGGATGGATGTGGAAAAGGACCCATAAGGTCACTGTGGATCAGATCTAAAGGTGTGGAATCTCGTTGAGACTTTCCTTTCTCCAATTTCTCTTGAGGGTGTTTTCCAAGAACACATCCCTCACATACTCCCTTGGATAAATGGATGTTTGGTAGACCATCAACCAATTTTTTTTTTCTAATTTGTTGCATGTATCTAAAATTCAAATTTCCAAACCTTTGGTGCCATATCCTACTACTTTCATCAGCATGAGTAAGCAGTAAAGCAGAATCGGGTTCAATGAATTCAGAAAAAGTATACAATCTAGACTAATGATTTACCTCAACGGTAGAAACCTTGGAGTTGGTTTGCATGTTGTATATGTCCATGGAATTTTGTGTGAAGATGACTTTATTTCTGGTTCCATAATTCTTCATCTGATACACAAAGATAAGGTTGACATAAAGTTTGGGAACATACAACACATTCTCAAACCTTCCATTGGTGATCTCAATCCTTCCTTTAGCGGTGACTTCGATAGAAGAGTTGTCCCCCATCAGAATAGGAGGAACTTTGCATGCATCCAAAGAAGAATATATTTCCTCTGATTCAACCATGTGAAGTGATACTCCTGAATCCATGATCCAAGCATTGGGCGAGGAGTTGCTTGCAATCAAGGCATGGCTAGAATTTCCTTTCTTGGAATTTGGATCTTCTGGCTTCTTCTTCTTAGCACCCTCAGGGATGAGATCTCCAAGTTTGTTTTGATGAAGTATTTGAGACATTAGATCTTTTTTTTCATGCATGCATGTGGATTCCAAATGGAATCCTTTGTGACAGTACGTGCATTTCTCCCCTTTTCTTCCCTTTTCCCCTTTGGGTCCAGAGGCTTCGGTGAAGGGTTTTGTGTACCCTTCCTTCTTCGGATGTGCATGAGATTTTTTTTATATTTATATTTATATTTATGATATTTGTGGCTTCCATCATACATAATGAGTGCATTCACCCTTGGTACTTTGATTGTTCCCATGTTGATGAGCTTGGTTTTCTCTTGTATCATGGATTCAATAAATTCCTCAAGAGAAGGCATCTTCCAATTGGATCTAGAGGCGAATCTGAAAGAATGGAATGTGGATACGAATACAGAGAATTCAGGACCAAGCTTGGAGAGAATGGTGAGAACCATTTGTTTCTCCTCCTTCGATTTTTCATACCCACAAGCTTTGAGTTGCGACAGTAAATCCTTGAATTTTGTAAAGAAATCTTGGATATTGTCGAAGCTTTTTGGATCCAATGTGAGTAGATCCACCTCCAGGATGTGTCCCCTCATCTCATCCTGTTTACCAAAGATACCTTATAAGGTGGTCCAGGCTTCATTGGGATTCATACAGGAAGATATATGAAAAAGGAGATCAAGAGAAATAATACTTCAAATTGTTCTGAGTGCCTCATCCATGCGATTTAAGTACTTGGATTTTTCTATGGATGATGTCGGTTATGTATCTGTATTCAAGGTTAACTTGTACAACCCTCTATTTCAGATATGTATGGATATTTTCTCCTTCCATGTAAAATAGTTGTAAGGTGTAAGAATGCATTCCTTTTGGAATTCCATCTTTCCGTTGTCTTCAATATTTGGTACCTGCAAAAACTTTTGGTGTAGATTTTGCTTAGTAGTTTGTCGGCTCTGATACCATGTAGATGTGTTGAAACTTCACATAAAATCTCTATCTAAACAAAAATACACACATTTTCATAGAGAATAGGATAAAGAAGAAGAAGGAGAGAAAGAATGAAATAATTCTCATTAACCGTTGTGAATAATGAATAATTTACACATTATATACTCTGTATAACTCAATGAGTGCACATTGGAGGAGAAATAATGCACCATAGTGGTGGTCTAGAGGGATATGGACACACATCAACAGTTATGGGAGTGAACCTCCACCTAGTCTAGTCTCTCAGGCAGTTACGAGAGTGAATTGCCATCTAGTTGAGTTAACTAGTGAACTAGTCTTCAGTTAACTAATTGAACAGAGAGTAGTGAGGAGTTAAATCAAGGAATCAAGAGTAATGTGCCAGTATGGTGATGGTCCCAAGGAAAGTGTGCATTAACTAGTGATGATACCAATGTTGCATGGTGACAAAACCAATGCAACATCTGCACTCAACTCAACTAGTCAAACTAAAGTGTCAACTGAAAGATAATATTCTCCAGGTGGAATATTCTCCCCTAAAATATAGGAAACAAGATAATGAATAATTATGAATAATAAACAAGGGAAAAACTTAGGAAAAATAAATCCTAGGTGTGTGTGAAGTAACTCCAACAATTATAGACGGGTTGTTTTAAAATGATGGCTAGATTTAGAATTTTAATATAATTTTTCAAGGTCTGCTAACAAAAGCTAGTGCTTCTAGGGATATGGAGTCAACCTATGAAAACAAAGAAAACAATGATTGGTATATAGAACTCCTCAGAGGAACCAAGGCTAAATAAGGTGATGAACTTCAATTTTTAGTTTGATTATGTATGGTAAAATAAGAAAAGAAACATACAATAGAATTAGAGCACCACAATGGACGAATTTTAACCTTAGTTGAGAAGAGAGACATAATTTAAATTACTTAAATCTAAAGCACCATTAGATGAATTCTGAACTTTCGATTCACTAATTTAAAGAGAAGAAAATTGAAAATGAAAATAAGTACATAGAGAATGCATACAAAGAAAAGTACAAGCTTCATATCACCGCCATTAGAATCTTTTTCTTAAGGAATTCAAGACTTCTGCATTTGTATTTCTTTATATTTATAAATTACATTAGGGATCAAAATGTCTATACTTCTTCCCACACCCTTTTTACATCAATAAATAATCCATATATATAGAAAACTAAAGCTACACTTAGTTGCTAGGAGTCGAACTAATATCTCCTAGAGTTATGGATCTGGTTGTTTTCAAAGAGAACAACAACCTCTACAAAAGTTATCAAAAATAGGAAAGTCGATTTCGAAACTAATAACTTATCCGAAATGTTATTTACATTCATTAATTCCTAATAAAAT
Source organism: Picea engelmannii (assembly GCA_009831015.1). NCBI lineage: Eukaryota > Viridiplantae > Streptophyta > Pinopsida > Pinales > Pinaceae > Picea > Picea engelmannii. Next base: position 159,312 of record ML785333.1, read on the forward strand.
TTCAACCATATGGTTGTGATGAATCATCATGTCTATCGTTGGACAATATTGTCATCGTTGTGAAGTAAATTTTATTTTTGGTTGCACAAATGTTGGCTACGAAATCTGTGCAGCGATTTCGTGTGACGGATATTCATGCTGAGGTTGCACGTGTGAATCCAGTTGGTAGAAAAGGATGGGATCACTCAGTTTGTTTGAATATTCCTTGTCCAAAATCGCTTGCAGTTGTAAGGCCTTGTTTTCCCTTCTTAATGAAATTTTTTGTCTATTTAAACTCCTCACCTGTCTCAACAAAGTCACATTCCTTTTCAATTTTTATTGAGTGACAGAGAGAGTTGCACATGCATCGCCAATAAATGGTCTGGATTTCTTGAAATTTTCCATGGTCCCTTCCTCTAATATTATGTTTTCCTCCTCGAGGTTAATGATCTCATTTTGAGCTTCTCTCAGTTGCTTTTTCATCCATTTTATATTATTTTCTCCTTCTGCTGGTGAGGTAGGATATCTTTGACCTACTTTACTCTATGATGCTTATGTTTCAGGAATTCTTCCTGCTAGCTTCCTCCTCAATTATTTGTTTTCCTAATAGAGTTGGGCTATAACATGTTGAAAATTTTTAAAAAGTTGTTTCACCTCCTTGATATCTATATATTCTTCACCTAGTTCTAGTTGATTTTCATCAATCTCCTAGGTTTCACATTCAACAAACTCTGGTTGAATTGTGGGTATGGAAAATATTTTGGCAGAGGACCTGGTGCATGGTTTACTGGGAGCTTGAGTCTCCTTAGTTTCATTAGTGAATCTTAGTTTTCTTCTTTTATTGGATGGTGGATGACTGAGTGATGAATCTTAAATTTATTTTCCTTTTCTCCCTTCAACAACACCTCCTCTTATTACCTATGAACTATGAAGTGTTTATTTCTCATTAGATAAGGGAATATGTCCTTTAGGGTCTTTGGGAATGTTTTTTGAAATCAGGAAGGAATTCTAGTCCATGTTTAAATTTCCGAGCTCCTCAACCACCAACATTTTAATCAAGGGAAAATGGAATAAGTTGTTTTCTCGATGGTCATCTTTGGACTGAACATTGTCTGCCATCTTTCCCAGGCTTCTACATAGGAAAAAAGGTAAGTTTAAAGGACTTCTCCCTATGAAATGCATCAAAATCCTGATGTCGTATTGACGCACCTTGTCAAATCTTCCCTCATGGGTGAAGTACTTCTGGATTATATTCAGAAGTTTCTCAAAAGGTTCTAGAATATACTCACTGGGAATGATGGATACAATTTTCCTATTTCTATATTCAGGCTTTATGAAATCAATATAACATGAATTATCTAATGAAATACCTTTAAACTGTTTTTCTCCCTACGTAGGGATCTCTGTCGTAGATGATATGGTTTCCATTGATACTTGAAAATTGATCCCTACAATAGTTGTACTAACACCAATAAATTTAAGGGAGAACTTCTTAGTTAGCTATGCATTATATCCTTGAACCTTTTCACAAAATCTTATGCATCCGGCTTGCTTAAAGGACACTCTGATCATCGGATCTGCATTTACTAACTTTAAATCTTGTGGTTTAAACTTGATTACTTTCCCGCTTCTTGCATTCTTTCTTTTACTTTTAAGAGTTGTCATGATGTTGATATATTTCAATTTCAGGTGTGCAACAATAGATTGTAATAGCCCCTCTGTGCGACGAATGAGAATAGTAAATTTTTCATGGTGCACAGGAAAAGGTAGCAACATGAAACTTTGCGCATCAAACAAATAAACAACAAAAAATTCCGCACAGTAGAAAACTTGACGCAATAGAAAACTTTAGCGCAGTAGAAACAACAACGGAAAACTTGGCACATGAGACAAATCAACGGCATAAAATTTAGTGCAGCGGGAAACTCGAAGTAGTAGAAACAAAAACATAAAACTTAGGTGCAATGGAAAACTTTTTCATAGTAGAAACAACAATGGAAAACTTTAGCGCAGTGGAGAACTTCGGCGTAGTAGAAACAACAATGAATTTTTTTGGCAAAGTAGAAACAACAACGGAAAACTTCAGCACAATAGAGACAACAACGGAAAGCTTGGCGCAGGAGTAAGTAATAACAATTTATCTCAGAAGAAAGAAGGTTGAATGTGTGAAAACCAAACTTGCTCCAGAATCTAGTTTGCAATGGGCTCCAAGGAAATCTCTTGAGCAATGATTTAAAGCAATGAAGGATGCGCAACAAAAACAGAGTAGAAAATTTATGTAGCAACTGGAAGCACACAATATTTACTTAAGAAAGGGATTCAGATCTTACTATAAAATATATGAATGACGCACAAGTCTTGAACATTATAGATAAACATTAAGGGTGACCAATATTTATGCTTGAATGGATAAGGAATGAAATTATGAAACAGGACGGAAAATCCATAGCGACATGATGTTTTAAGGAAAGTTAAAGATTTGCATAGTGAACTTGTGCAACAAGTACTCCTTTGAAGTGTGCAATGGTAAAACTGAGCCATGATTACTCACTTTTTTGAATTCATGACTAAGTAATGATGACCCATAATATCTTTTGACATGCCATTCATCCTAACCAGTTGATTTGACCTTCGTACATAATTTCCATTTTTCGACATGACTCGATCCTTAGGAAAGTATACCTTTACAATTTAAACATCAGGAACCTTACACCCCTTTAACCAACTTATGGCCAAAACCTTTACTTGACAATTTAAAATCATTCTTTATTTGGTCACTAACTTGATAAACTTTGACACAATAACTATGACTCATCTAGGAAAGTCTTTATTTCTTCCAAGATCAAAGCACGACTTTGAAAAATTTTCGGACAAACCTCTAACTCTTAACTACAAAAATCATGGTGCTAACATTTGTCTCGAATGGGGATGCTATCCTCCCAGTGAGGTAGCAAATAATAGTAGACCAAGTGCCTAACCATTGGGCTTTATTTGACTCAAAGACTCTAAACTAACAAAACAAACTCATTTACAAGACTCTCTTGACACAACTATGACTAAACTCAACTTAAACTTAGGGCATTCACTTCGAGCATCAATTTTCTGTTGATTATTTGAGTTGAAATGCTTCATCTGAAAATAAAATGGTTATTTAGAATGGCATGAAGAGATTGAATTTTTTAAACAAGATAGTGTTTGAGAAACCTATCATTCACAGGTCCTCCACCAATAAGATCTCCATTAAGCTCTTGCAACAAATAGGAATTGTTCCCATGGTATTCAACAATCTTGAATGGCCCCATCCAAAGATGATCAAACTTCCCATGTTTTCGTCTATCTTCATTCCTTGTGTCCCACTTCAGTACCAAATCATCCACATTGAAATCATCTTCCTTAGTATGCATGTCAAAAGCTCTTTTCATTTTATCTTGGTGCAGTTGTGAGTTGTTAAAGACGTGTTCTCTCATTTGTTGTTGTTAAGAACCAAATGTCAATATAGCATAGAAAAATCTCAGAAAAAGTACTTAACGCCTTGAAAAAGAGATAATTTCAGATAATAAGACTCTTCGAGGGGGCAACCTCCTTTTACCCCACTTAAATGTACAAGTACAAGATGATTCAAAATGAAAATGTCTCCTTGGTATATATAGGAGACTAGGAGGTATAATTACAACTAATGTCCTAAAGCTGACATAAATAAAATAACATTACAAATATAATATGCCCTAATTAAGGGGTAATGAGCCAATATTAAGGCTTAACATGCCCCTCCCCTTGAGACAAGTGTTGTCTGCAACACTTGAGTAACTATGGATGCTTATGTATAAAATACTCATCTTCCCAAGTTGAATCTTCAGTCGGTAGTTTCCTCCATTTAATGAGATACTCTGAAATGGATCTATTCCCCAGCTGGCGAATTCTTGTGTCAGTGATGACTTTAGGATCCAATATGATTTTTCCTTCCTCGTCAACTTCTGGAAATATAGTTTGAACTGGGATCTTGTCGCCTATAACCTTCTTTAAGCATGAAACATGGAAAACGAGGTGTACTCGTGAAGATGCAGGAAACTCCAATTTGTATTCCATAGTACCAATCTTTTGCAACACATTATAAGGGCCATAGTACTTTGGTGATAATTTATTATCCTTCTTGACTTTCTTGAGGGACATTTGTTTGTATGGTTGTAGTCTTAAAAACACCCAATCCCCTACTTCAAAACTTCTTTCACTACAATGTTGATCTTCTTGTTGTTTCATGCGATTATGTGCCATGGTCAGGTTGTCCTTTAAGATTTGGAGAACTTGTTGTTGATTCTCGATGTGATATTCCACTGCTTGTGTTAACACTCCAGGAAACTACTTAGGGTTCTAAACTAAGTATGCCTGGTAACTTTAAGAATTGAATACTTTTCAGTAGGTGGATCAATGGGATACTAAGATAGCACAATGGAGAGATTACTTATCAGAATAGCTTAATGAACCAGTGCTTTTAGAAACTGTAAATCAGATGCCAAATAACAGAAAAGGTATGAAGAATGTTGCTTAGACAACCAAATACATTGGAATGCAGGGTCACACTAAAAAATGAGAAGTTCCTCTATTCAAATCATGAGCATAAGCTGAGCTAATTTAAACAGAGTACAGAACAAAGATGGATGAAAAATCTGATTACAACAGCAAAAGAAAACTGTGATTTTGTATTAGGATAGGCAATCAAAGCATAGAC
>ML785333.1:174937-234505 GCA_009831015.1 Picea engelmannii
GACTATTACCTTTTTCTTTTTGATGTATCCTTCGATCTTGAGGGTTTGAGGAGTGTTAATTCTAGCCAATGCATTACACGATATCATGGGAGTCAACTCTTCAGACGAAATTGCTTCTACGTTTTCATCTTGAGATGGTTCTTTTTCTTCTTCTTCTTTCTCTTCACAATCTATGTAGAATAATTTCTTCTCACCACACTTATGTCCCTTACTATACTTGTTTTCACAATTAAATCATAAACCTTTTTCTTTTCTTTCCTCCAATTTTTGAGGTGTCAACCTTGTAGTTTGAGATGTTTTAGAAGAAGGAGCATTGTTCTCTCTATAGATGTTAGGATTGGTCCTTCTAGTAGCCATAGCCATATTTTTACTTTCAACATTTATTTCCACCTTAAATGCATTCTCCAATGATTTGGGTTCCCAAAGTGGAACCTCATGTTGAATGTTATGTTTTAAAGTTCCTATGAATACATCAATCAAGTGCTCATCTAGAATATCGGTTACCTTTATATTCAATCTTTGGAATTTCTCAACGTGCTTGGTAACTGAACCCTTTTGCTTGATATTTATCAATTGGCTAAAGAAGGTATTTATCCTTGTATCCTCATAGTGTGCTATCATTTCTTCCATGAAAATTGTTCAAGTGATGAGTGATTTGCAAGAACCAATCCATTGATACCATACAAATTGATTAGGTTCTAAATATAAGGAAGCAATTCGTACCTTTTGTGTATGTGGCACATTATGGAGATCAAAGAATTGCTCCATCTGAAGTATCCATGTGATTGGGTCCTTGCCATCAAACTTCCTCATATCAATATTAGGAACGTGGTTGGTCTTCAAACCAAAGTTGGAGTTTCTCCATTCTTGATTCACCTTCCTTGTGTCCTCATCATTAATTTCATGGGATGCATTTTCAATTTCAGGTGTCTTCTCTGTTACGAAATTTTTCAATACTTCCATGATGTCCTCTTTTAAACCCTCCATCATCTCTTGTAGTTCATCTTTTGTTACTATCTTCTCTTGTAAATCATTTATGTCCCTACGCATTTCTTCACCTTCATCAAGATTCCAAGTAGGATTTTCTAGAGGCTTATTTGGTGTAGATGTTCCCTTTTTGGGTGGCATGTTGGCCAAGTATCACTTTTGAATCTTGATTTTGAGGTGGTTCTGCTAGACAATATTAATTCTATTGTATCTCCCAAGTTTCGTCCCTTATGGGTATGAAAATTTATTTTATGTAGTTCTCTGATATTTCTTCTCTGCAATGCCATAGGTCTTACCAAAATTGGATGTGCCAAGTGGAATTTACGGTAACTTCCCCACAACATGTCGATTTTTGGCCTTTCCAAGAGATCTCACTTGTATAGTGTGCCTCGCACAAAATAATTGATATGAAATTCTGAAACTCACACCGAAAACTACTACAGACTGTCCATGATCCAATGAGACTGGTCCCACTCAATTTGGATACTCTAGGAAGAAGTTATGATTGTTTTACCTGGAACACCTTCTTGAGACTAGTCAATAGGGCTAGTCAGATACCCTATCTTACACAAGGTGTATATAAAAATTTAAGATGACCCAAAATATGAACATTTTACTACGGATACCTTACTAATTTATGTAAATAACCTCCATATTTCAGGGTCTGAAACATTACAGAAACGATTTTATAGTGAAAATTCTGCAATGACTCAGTTCAGGATGATTCTATAACCCTATCTTGTACAGGCTGTATCTCCGAAAGTTATAGAGAAAATTCCAAGTGATCTCAGATGTATCAGTGAAACCCCAAGACCTTGAGCTCTGATACCATATGTTAAGAACCAAATATCAATATAGCATAGAAAAATCTCAGAAAAAGTACTCAACGCCTTGAAAAAGAGATAATTTTAGATAATAAGCCTCTTCGAGGGGGAAACCTCCTTTTACCCCACTTAAATGTTCAAGTACAAGATGATTCAAAATGAAAATGTCTCCTTGGTATATATAGGATACTAGGAGGTATAATTACAAATAATGGCCTAAAGACAACATAAATAAAATAACATTAGTAATATAATATGCTCCAATTAAGGGGTAATGAGCCAATATTAGGGCTTAATAGTTGCACATGGATTAATTAGTTTATTCTCCTTTGAGAATCATTTGGTTCATCTTCATATTCTTGTAGCAGTCTCATCACTGGCAATCCTAATGAGGTAGTAAAAATTGTTTCTATACCATATACAATCTGAAAAGGTGATGTAGAAATAGACCTTTTAGTGGTAATCCTATCAACTCATAACACATAGATGATATTGTTGTGCCAATCTTTCTTGTTTTCCCACAGAAGCTTCTTAATAATATTGGTCAACATTTTTTTGGATTATTTAACCAACCCTTTACCCCGTGGGGAATAAGTTGTGGAATGGCCAAGAGTTACATTATAGTCACTGCAAAATTTTTCCATTCTCTTGGACTTGAATGTTGTTTCATTTTCAATAATGATCTTGACTAGACAACCAAATCTAGAAAAAATATCTCTTTCTAAAAATTGAATGATAACAGTATCAATAGCTTTCCTTGTGGGGACTAATTCAATCCATTTGGTGAAGTAGTTTGTGGCTTTCAGTATCCACCTATGTTAAGCTGAGGATGGAGGATGAACTTCTCCTATAAAATCAAAGCCTCATTGCATGAATGGTGCTTCAACAGAGATAGGATTTAAAGTTAAAGGTTGTAGATTTCTTTTTCCATAAAAAATATGGCATTCATGGTAGCTGGAAACTTCCTTGTATACATCAGAAAAAATACTAGGCCAATAAAACCATGCCCTCGGTATTTTGTGTGCAGTGGTTTTCTAATAACAATGCCCCCCATAGTCAACTTTTTGAAACTATTTGATAATTTATTCCACTTATTCCTCCAGAAAACAATTTAGCAAGATCCCACCTGAATCTTTCCAATATAGAGAATGGTCGAAAATGCAAAACTTTGTTGCTTTCAACTTCAAAAATATGGCTTTGTTTTTCTTAACTCAGGAGGAGTTTGTAAATTTATTAATGCATAAATAATATCAACATACCAAGAATAATCAAGGAATTTTTGGGATACCTGTGGGACTGTTTCCTCTTCTGAATTTGTTGATAAGTTACCAATGAAATTTATTCCTAAGACATCACAATTGGACTACGACATCAACTTTGCAAGCCCCTGACCTTTAATAAGCATTGTAGGTTTGATATTGAGGTCATATTCCAACATTACTCTTGTCCATTTGTCCCTTATCCCTTCAGGATCAGGCTGAGTCAAAATATATTTTACATCATTTATAGGCACATAAGAAATGACATAGGAATGCAAGATATAAGTTCTAAATTATTTAAGGGCCTTCACCAAGGCATATGCATGTTTTTCCATGATGTCATGCCTTATTTGTTACACATGAAATTCGCACACCTAGGTACCTTTCCCTAAGTGTCGTAAGTGTCATATAAGTGTCTCATACACCTTGACACCATGAAATAACCTATGTTACAATCCCTAGTCAATGTAGAGGAGGGATATATTACATGAAGGCCAAAATACTAAGCGCACATGAATTATTATTTTAAATGGTCATCTCTTCGATAGGGCTATTAGAGATAGATCTCCCTACCCTTACTGAGCTCATCGACATGTATTCCTTCTAGAGTGTTTTTCTTCCATCTAATGATGATCTCCTAGAAGCCATGGCTGATGTTTGTCCCTTGAAATGTATTCCTTCCATATCATTGTCCTCTTGGAAGCCATGATCAATGAGAAGCTATGAGCATAGTTTCACTTCTCTATGGCTAGCTCATTAAAAAATGAAACAGAAGCTACGAGCATAGTTTTGATTCTGTGGAAAGATCGTTAAAAAATGAAACAAAGGTTACGAGCATATTTTAGATTCTCTGTGGAAATCTTGTTAAAAAATGAAATAGAGTTTTTGAGCATAGTTTTCCTCTCTATGAAAAGCTCATTAAAAAATGAAACAAAAATCTGGGGATTGAACCCAGATCTTTGAGCATAGTTTTGCTTCTCTATGAAAAGCTCGTTAAAAAATGAAACAGAGGTCTTGAGAATAGTTTTCCTCTCTGTATAAATCTCGTTAAAAAATGAAACATAAGCCTCGAGCATAGTTTTCCTCTCTGTGACAAGCTCATTAAAAAATGAAACAAAAATCCGGGGATTGAACTCGGAGATTTGAGCATAGTTTCGCTTCTCTGTGGTAAGCTCATTAAAAAATGAAATAGAGGTCTTGAGCATATTTTTCCTCTCTGTAGCAAGCTCGTTAAAAAATGAAACAAGAATCTGTGGATTGAACCTGGAGCCTTGAGCATAGTTCTTTTACTGTGTCAAGCTCGTTAAAAAATGATATAGTCACCTCTCCCATCAAGTCGAGTCTTTCGCTAGATCTCATATATATAGAGTCGAGTCTTTATCTAGATCTCGTAGATGTCGAGTCAAGTCTTTCATTAGGTCTCATATTCTAACCTTTATTTCATCCACCCTTATCCTTTTTCTCCATCTAGTACATAAATTGGTGACAACCTCAAAGTCGATGAATGAATTGAAGCTTGGGGGGGCATGTCTCTAGCCTTTGATTATCATTTTGTATTTAAGACACTATCTTTTCAAGTTGGGGGGAAGAGTACCAACCATCCATGGGTATCCCAACCTTTGGAAATTACGTTGGGAATTTACAAGAATAGTTTAAGTTTGTTTCAAGCTTGTGTAAAAATGAAACCAATACCGAGCTTAGTATTTGTTATTTCTTGTGCTCGCAAAAACATGAGAATGTAACTGAGTAGTCTTTTATCATTGTTTCAGACTCGTAAAGGTTATAAAAAAAATGAACCCCCTGGAGTCTCCTTCAAGTTCTTTTCAGACTCTCTAAACATGGAAATACTGTTGAGTGATCTTTCTTCCTTTCACACTCGTTAAAAGGTTTGTAAGGGCACCTTTCGAGTGGTAGTTTATCTCTTTTTTGGACTTGCAAGACTAAAATTAGGAAAAAGGACAACCTTGGAGTCGCCTTTAAGTTCTTTTCAGACTCTCTAAACATGAGAAACCACCAATTTTTCCTTCTGTGGACTCGCTATACTACACATTGAAGGGACCATATGGGAACGAACCCTTATTTCTTCCAGTTCATTAAACAAAGGAAGAGGGATTTACCAAAGGTGAGTTATATCGAGCATGTTTTACCCTCCTCATGCTCATTAAATTAAAATAGAGGTACTCATATATCTGGGTGGGGGGGAAATTGAAGGAAGTGGGTCAATTGTTTTGAGAATCCTTTATGGCAGCTTTTTTCTCCCTTGAACATGGCACTTGTTTGCATCTCGTCTTATAGTTGGGTAATCCACTTGTATCTGAGTCATACCAACTCCATGTGTCGCTATACTTTTTCGTCCAAACGAAGAGTTCTCTTATTGTCATCACATTACATTTTGGTACTCGTTGAGTCAATGTTTCCAAGTCAGTTGTCGTGCCTCATCATGTTTAAGGGAATTTTAACTTCAAACCATCCATCTGCAGTATTACCAGTTTCCATTTCCTCTGTTAGTCCATACTCATTTGATTTACCATCTTACATCACTTTTCTATGTCACTTTTGTGTCGTTGATGGGGGATACATCAAGGCCCTCCTTCGACGAGTCTTTTCCTGCCGACTTCAACATATCATCCAGGACTTAGAATTAGAAACCAGTTAGTACCTTGGGACCTGCATGACTCAATGGCATGCCTCCTCACTTCTGACACTGGGTTTACATCATTGACCTTTGATCAAATTATTCCATGAATGTTCGAATTCAACTCGTCTATTTACATTCGTTGGATTGTACTAGGGTACCTTGGGATTCATTGACATCACTGTTGATTTCCCTCGCACTTGTTAACGATTTACCTCAATAATCGGTAATCAAGTGGTTTCTACCATGTTTGACATAAAAAAATCTATTCACATGGCTAGATTTGTAGCACATTGGGATCGGGAAGAAGAACCTGGGTTGAGTGTTCAATCTAACAACTGTTTTTCCCAGGCTGCAAAGAAGATCATTTGAGTATGATGATGTATAGACTGTCACATAGATCCACATTGTATTGGTTCATGGCTATGTTTTATCATCTCGTAGATCCACTGTGTATTTTTCGTGGCTACGATTAGTTCATTTCATGGAGGTATGGACCCACATTGTATCTTTGGTGATCATATCCTTAGTCAATATTTTTCATGGATCCACAGTGTATTGGTCAGTGGCCATGATTTGATTCATCTTGTATTTCGAGCATAGGTATGCCTAACTCAGAAATGGAACATATATTAATATTGTTTGATGGTTGTTTACAACTTCTTCCAGGTTCTCCAACTCCACACCCTTGCATTGGATTTTTGTAAAGTGTTTCCGCCATTAGTTTCTCTTCAAACCTCACACTTTAGGGGGCATTCTATTACACATGAAATTTGCACACCTAGGTACCTCACCCTAAGTGTCGTAAGTATCATATAAGTGTCTCATACACCTTGACACCATGGAAAAACCTATGTCACAATCCCTAGTCAATGTGGAGGAGGGATATACTACATGAAGGAGAAAATACCAAGTGCACATGAATTATTACTAATATTCATGAAAAAGAAATTAATTAAGTGTGAGAATCAAGTGCACATGAATTATTATTAATATTCATGATAAATAAATTAATTAAGTGTGAGAATCCACCTCACATTTGGTTTCCTATTTTTTAGGGAAGGTGGAGGATCTCATGGATGGTTGAAATATTTCCTCCTTAAAATCCTTGAGAGATATTTCCTCCCTAAAATCCTTCAGAGATATTTTCTCCCTAAATATATTTCAAATCCCTTTTTAGTGGATCTGATGAGAGATCCTCTCCATGGTGTTTAAGCCTCCAAATCCTATATAATGAGGTATTTCCATGGAGATGGAGAGTAGTGTAGATTTGAGGTATCAAACCTATGGTGTTGGGAGAAATATTTAGGATATCAAACCTATGATCGTGGATGTTTTCAGCAAGGGTTTGGACAAGGAGGACTTGGTGAGGCTACTACATCTGCATCTACACTTTGTAAGAACCTTGTTATGTTCTCATTAATATATATGATTTCCCTGTTTCCTTCAAGTTTGTGTACATTTGCATGGGCTTGTCTCTTTTTTATAGATCTAGTTTAAACTAGTCTTGGTAGAATAGGAAGTATGCATTGTCTTTGTTGTCTATTGAATTGGAGAATTCATTTGAGGACTTGAATATCAATTTCAACCTGGACTAAGAAAGGACAAAATTCAGAAAAAGATACTCATTCTTTCTTCCTCTTTTCCCTTTACTAGTTTAGCTATATTTAAAGGAATGTTAGTGTTCAACGTTAGCATTTTTTTGTATTGTTCATAGGGGTCTAAGATCCAAGAGGACATTCACCTATCTGTAGGGGAATTTTCTTACAAAATTAGTGGGGAGTCTCTCAAAGTTATGTTCATCTTTTTGCAACAAAACATCAGCAATGGTGTGTTCTGAAGCAAAAAAAAACAAGATAAAATCATTTTCAAAATTTGGGTTGGCCAACACTAGAGCTTTGGTCAGTTCCAGTTTAATATCTTCAAAATACTTCCTAGATTCAAGATTCCATTTTATTTCATTGCCAGGGCATATTTGTGATATACTTTATGATTTCAGCCAAGTTTGGAATAAACCTTCTCAAAAAATTTACTTTTCCTAGGAAAGACCTTACCTCCTTCTTGCTCGTGGGTGTGCCAATCTTCAGAATTGCTTCCACTCTTCTGGGGTCTATCCTTATCCCTTCCTTTGAACTGATGTGTCCAAGTAATTTTCCTTCTTGCATTCCAAAATTTGACTATTTTGGATTCAATGAGATGCCAAACTTTCTACATTTATGGAAAATCCTTCTTAGATGTTTGAGATGTTGATCATCAAAATCTAAAAATATAGTGATATCATATTATTAAATAACCACAAAATTATCTTTTTTGTTGGCAAAGGCTATGTCCATGGCCCTTTGGAAATTTTCTCCTTCATTCATAAGCCCAAAAGGAATTTTTTCATACATGAAAGTGCCCCAAGGTGTTGTAAAATTTGTCTTCTCTTGGTCATCAAAATGCACCATAATTTGGTTGTATCTAGAGAAACCTTCAAGCATTGATATCTTTTGAGATTCAACCACCTTCTATAGGATGTAATCCATCTTAGGAAGTGGATAATTGTCTTTGAGAGACACCTTATTTAGATTCCAAAAATCTACACATAACCTAATCTCACCACTTTTCTTCCCGACAGGGACTAGGTTAGCCACCCACTTGGAAAATCTTAAGGACACTATAATTTTAGCATCAAACAACTTCCTTACCTCCTTTTCAATCAATGTAAATAGTGGAGGGTTTATTCTTCTCAACTTTTTCTTGAAGGGTTTGTGATCATCCTTGATTGGAATTACATGTTGAATTACCTTAGTATCATAGACCTTTAAATATTCATAACTCCATGAAAATACATCAGGGAAATCATTCATTAAGATGATATACCTCTCTTTAATTTCTAGACTGATTTTTTCGGATAGTTCAATGATCTCGGGATCCTTCTGAGTCCCAATGTTGCAATCATCTATGTCCTCATCATTTGCAGTGTTTTTAGGATTTCTAGCTACATTGTTGTTGCCAAAAATATTTTCCAATGGGACCAAGCCTTTGGGAATAATTTTATTTTTGAGTTGCACTATATCTCTTCCAACAATATGATTCTAAAAAAATTCATCATTGTTGAACAAAGTTGCATCTCCATTCTCTTCACAACAACATTCATCATCAATATTTAAATTAGCAAATTCATCACTCATCTAAAAGAATCTTTCTACATGTTTGTCATCTTCAAATATTTGCCAATATTTAATGTTATCAGGTACTGTTGGACTATTCTTCACTTCAATTTCATACTTTTTTTTAGGAAAAATTGGGATTTTGAGAACCGACGTTGAATTAGCTAAAGCATATGCAATTTGATTTTCCCCCTTAGGAATCACTGAAAAATTGTGTTTTGAAATCAAGTCATTATATAAAATAGAAGAACCAACCTCAGTATAAATAGAGTAAATGGGATGATTGTTTGGTTGATATTTTCTACTCACCATTTACTTGAGAAGCCCTTCTCTATACAACCTCCTTTCTTGGCCAAAAACAGGGATAGTAGCATATGACATATCCATTTGAAAAGTTTCTTTCAACTTTGAATCCCAAGATCTAGATAAAAACATGCCAAATTTCGGAGGGATGTCAGAAACCACCATATCCATGATCATAGTTTTTTATGGGATTGGAGACAATGATACAACCAAATCTTTGATTAAACCCAAGAATTTAACCTTCCTTGAGTTAAAAGAGAAAATATCCTTGTAAGGTCTTGTAATATCTAGGCCCAACTCATCCATGACTACCTTGGGCATCAGATTATGTGATGCTCCTGAATCTAACATGGCATTATATAAGGTCATGTCATGAATTTTAAGACTAACATATAAAGGAGGAACATCATCAACATCGCCACTCTCCTCCACACGTGGGCCGAACAAGATAGTAGGGTGATCATCTTGTACATTCAAAGTGTCAAGGGATTCTTCCATTTTAATAATATTAATGATATGATTACTATATTCTCGATTCTTAATCAGCTCATTAAACGGAACATAAATTTTGATTTTAGCCATTTCACTTTCAAAATTAAAAGGAGATGGGGCTTTTTCTATCTCTTTGATGATTGCTTCCTTTCGTGCCTCAAGAATTTTCTTGGGACGTTCTTCTTTGGATTTTCCTTTCTCCATTGCATCCTTTGTTGAATTATCTTTCTTAGGTTGGCTTGAAGAAGGTGTATTTATCTGAATTTCCCTTGTAGGATTTTCCTTTGGATGATTTGTAGGCACCTTTTTGCTTATGAGTTTATATTGTTTCTGAAGTTGCATAATAGAATTTCGATATCCTTTCTTAAACTCTTATGTTTCCAATGAAAACATATCATCATTATCCTGCATCAACTTATCATTTTCATCCATAAATTGATCATGTTCTTCTTTAGTTAAGAACACATTTATTTCTGTATCATCACAACAATGCATATTGTCTTCAATTGTTTCATCAAAATCTTCATTTACATTGTTGTTTTGGAAAGGAGGTTTTATTGGTTCGTCACCTTGATTTGTTTGGTACCTTTGTCTAATATGTGGAACTAGAGCTCTCCTAAAATTTTGATTTATGGGATGAAAATCAGTTTGATCCCTGGTGGCAGGCTTATTCTCCAAGGACATTATTTCCATGAATATTTCCATAGTTTTCATCATCAAATCAAATTTCTCATTTTATGATTGAGAAGTTGAGGGTTGTGCTTATCCTTGGACATTCTTCATATGTCTATTAGGATTATGTTTTCTCTTCCCTGATGCCATTAGATTTACCTTTACTTCAATTTCATCACTCATCATATGATCTAATGTATTGGATCTCATTTCTCTTAACAGCAAGGAAAAGTCACTGTCAAAAGAATAACCATATCGAAGTTGGGAAACTCTGGGAGGAGGTTTTACTTATGTAGGAATTGAATTATAAACTTTCCTAAATCTGGTTGAAAACTCTTGTATTGTTTCATTTGGAGATATTTTTATATTATTGTATTGAGTTATAAACTAAAGAGGATTCTTTTTATCACCACACCTTGCAAGAAAACATATTTCAAAAGATGAAAAATTAGGGATAAGCACTATAAGAAGAGATTCAAACCATTTTATGACTTCTCCTGAAAGACTTTCTGTGAATAGCCTGAGTTTTTCGTCCTCGTGATCTACCTCTCCTAGGTCAAAAAACTCATTGAACCAATCTAGGTGTATTTGGACTGATACATTTTCTTCAATGTCAAAAGATTTGATTCTATGATTATAATTTTGGGGTAAATAATGCAACCGAGAAGGCAAGGCAAGACGAGCAAATCTGGTTTCCATGTCTCTAGGAGGATTTTGGGCTATCTGAATGGTATGAGTGGGGACATTTTGAATCAGAATAGTTTGAATGGGGATAGTGGGAATCAAAGATTGGAATTTCTTCTCATCAAAGATAATTTCATTCAACTTAGATTATGATATAAATCTGAACAAGGTTTGTTCAAATTTTAAATCAAAGTCAAGGTCATCGATACTTTTTAAACCATCTTTGGGTAAAGAAATATTCTTGTCTAGGAAATATTTTCACAAGATAAGACACATATGCTATAGGTTTTGTATCATGGTTCCTTCTAGTGTGAATTCTCTTAGGAGCCAGGATTTCTTATTTTCTAAAAAGCAAACAAAAATATGCTAATGATCTTATTAAATGAAGTCACCAAGGTAAGAATAGTTTAACCAAAAACGTGTTTGATTCATTGTTACCCTCAAGAATCGAATCTAAAGTTTTAATTCGTTCTTTCCAGTGAAAATTTTCAATTTCTTCCCCGACAATGGCGCCAAAATGTTAATGCTGTGTAAATTTTTGGGTTGAAGAAACAATATACAAAGGTAACCTACAAACCAACTTTAAGAATGGAAACTAGCCTTTCCAATCTAGAGAGGGCTCTCTCTGAGACTTGCTCTATGATAGACAGGTTTCTTTAAAATAATGGCTAGATTTAGAATTTTAAGATAATTTTTCAAGGTCTGTTGACAAAAGATAATGCTTCTAATGCTATTAAGTCTGTTGATACTGAGAGGGGGGTGAATCGATACCATGTAAAAATTAAAAACCTTTTCAACTTATAATTAAACCATTCAATTATATCCAATGAGAAATACACAATAGTATAAGAGTTACACCAATACACCACAATACACCATGCACAATATATGTGAAATAATCAATAGTTGTTGTTCAAGGGAAGTAATGACTTCCAAAGGTAGCTACAGCTTCCAAATATAAAGGGAGGGATAAACCTCCAAGAGGAATATACAATCCTCCAATATCAAGAGAGGTTTTAACTCTCCATCCTTCCCCCTTCCTTCCACCGAAGAATATATGAGAGATAATAAAAGTGTACATTAAATCATCACCATCAACCAACCATCACATAGAGCTTGATAATGCTTCTTGGGAATTCTTCAACTTATGTAACTATTCAATTCTTGGAATAATCTGATCTTGTAGATAATATTACTCAATGTATTCTCTAAAACTCCTCCAAGTTTCACTCATTGAATCCTCCCCAAAAATAAGTTATAGAAAGAATGGTAGACTTTATTCAATTCTGGTTTATTCAAGAGAGTGAACTTGTACAGAATGCCCCACGCTCAATATTTAACATAAGATTCTAAAACTTGCACAAAGGAAACTAAAGTCCATACTCTTTCCAATGAAATTGGTCCCACTTCATTTGGATTATCTATGAAGAAGTTATGATTGTTTTACCCATAACACCTGTTTATTGACTAGCTTCAGGACTGGTCAAAAACCCTATCTTCCACAGAGTGTATCTCCATAATTATAGTAAATCAAGAGCTGAAACATTTACCACAAGTACCTTGATATGTATTCTCAATTCCATAACAATTTCACCATCTAAATCGTTCTAGAAAAAAAATTATAGCGAAAATGGTAAGATGACCTATAAATGACATACCTTAGAACACATCACCAAAAGACTTCATCCTCCCTTGAAATACAGCCTTCATTACTTCTGATTTCCTCTAAAATTCGACTTGTGTATCAAATGACTGTATAATGATATTTATTTATACCATTTATGTCACTTCCTTTTAACACTAGGGACGACCTGACACTTTCTTATTTTGTAATTCTTTTCTTTAATTATCTTCAGGGCCTACATGTACTTCCTTCTTCAATTCACTTTGTCATCTTCAAAAATTCATTTCTCCTCAACCATGAGGATCCAAGTGATGTGCCACATACCACTGGAAACAACATGATGTATAATATCCATCCATGGGTGTTGTATCTGCATGTGCATTGTCCTTCATGTCCAAATACCTTCATCCATGTTGCGGTCCAAAACCAATGACTAGGGTTGACATCAATGAAAACAACCAATCTTCCAACAATCTCCCCCTTTGTCTTTGATGGAAAAACTCATTCTCCCCCTATCATCACGATCCCAATTTCTCTCCCCCTTTAACATCAATGGAAAAGGGTAGGGCTTCTCCCCCTAATTTCAATGGCATAAGGTGACCTTCTTCTTTGGGGTTGCTACCCTTGAACATGTGGCACTCCCTTGGAATTCTTTTGTGTGGCTTCTGTCTTCTCTCTCTTCTTCATGTCTAGGATGTATATGTTGTTTTGTCTTCTTGTTGCAGTTGCAACCAATCTTCATAAGTTATTTTCTCTTATTTTACATTTTCAGGAGTCAAACATAAGAGTGTATCCTTTATCACACATTTTACTAACACTGAGTAGATTCTACTTCAAGTCCTCAACCAATAGGACATTCTTTTATTTTACATTTTTTCTTCCAAGATATACTACACCTTCTCCAAGTATTTTGGCATATGATTTATCTCCAAATGCAACATTGCCACCCTTTCTCTTCAAGCTGATGAATTTGTCTTGATCCTTAGTCATGTGTGAGGAACATCCACTGTCTATGTATCATTCATCTTCTTCTTTACATTGTTCAGCGGTTAATGCTATTTGACAATATTCATTGTTTGGAATCTCTTTCCTTCTCCATACTTTGGTTGCCATAGGGACATCTACATTCATTTATCTGCAATCTCATGCTTTGTGACCAAGATAATTACATTTGTAGCATACAATATTTTTGTCCATCAATGGGGAAAATGAATTATAACTTTTGTTTACAAATCCACAATTATTTCCATATCTTCTATTTACACCATTCATGTTTGTTGCGTATTTGTTCCTTTCATTGATTCTACAATTAATTGCCTTATGTCAAAAAAAATTGCAAGTATAACAATGACCAAGAAAGAAATTTTGATACCTTGGAGTAAGTGGACTTCTTTGTGATGTAGTCCATCTGGGTTCATGATCTACTCTTCTGTAGTTTCCTTCATACTGATTGAAGCTTCTTTGATTCCTGAAGGTAGGAGGTCTTCTTGGATATTCATCTCTTTTGTAATTATTCCTTCTTTCTAGTATCCTGGTCCACTTCTCATCAACTTTCTGTGTATCTCTTTCTTCAACCTTATTATTGGTATTTACATCTTCTTTGTATGAAGTTTCACCCATGCATCCAAGATGTGTCAAGTCTTTTGGAACTTGAGAGTTTCTTAAGCTCTTCCTCAATGAGACAACTTCTTGTTCAAGTTTCTCACAATCTTCTTATTTCTTCATCATTTGGACATTCCTTGCTTCTCCTATTCTTCTTTCTTATTCGAGTAGAGCTTTCAAGGAAATGTTTTCTTCTCTTATTTTCTCAAAGTATTATAATTGTTTCTTCAAGCTTACAACTATGTTTTCACAACTACCCAATCCACTTCTTAGTTTTCTATGTGTGTCTTTGAGCTTGCTATTTTCAATATCAACATGCTTCAATTTTTTAAGATTCTCATCTTCTTGTTGAATAATTTTTGCTTCATGATTTTCTTCTTCTTCATTGGAAATTTCTTCTTCGGTGTCATATCTTTCAATCCTTGGATGAGTACATTCAAATTCAACATGTCCTACTCCTTCACAATTAAAGCAAAAGAACTGACCTCTATTTTCTTCTTTGAAATATGAGATGTTGTAATTTTCTTCAACTTCTTCTTCTTCTGTTGCTTCTTCCCTTGCATAAATGTCTTGTAGCTTGTCCCAAATCTCTTTTGGTGATGCACATGATCCCACCTTGGATTTCACTGAATCTGTCAATCCATCCAAGATGGTATTTATTGCCAATTTGTTGTTCCTTTTTGCTTCCTTCTGAGCTGTAGTCTTTGGTTTCTTCAAAGCATTGTATCCTAAAGCAACTAAGAACCAAACATCTACCCCGAGAGATTTCAAGTAATTTTCCATTCTATTACTCCAATATTCAAAATTGCTTCCATCAAATGGTGGAATCCCATTTGGAATTTTGTCTTCCATTTCTTCTTAGGATATTCCTTCCAGTGGTTAAACTGTATTGAAGGTAACCTACTCTGATACCAATTGTTGATACTGAGAGGGGGTGAATCAATATCAAGTACAATTTAAAAACCTTTTCAACTTATACTTAAACCATTCAATTTTATCCAATGATAAATGAAAAATATTATAAGAGTTACACGAATACACCACAATACACCATGCACAATATATGAGAAATAATCAATAATTATTGTTCAAGGGAAGTAATGACTTCCAAAGGTAGCTACAGCTTCCAAATATAAAGGGAGGGATAAAAATCCAAGAGGAAGATACAATCCTCCAATATAAAGATAGTTTTGACCTCTCCATCCTTGCCCTTTCCTTCCACCCAAGAATATATGAGATATAATAAAACTTTACATTAAATCATCACCATCAACCAACCATCACATAGATCCTGATAATGTTGCTTGACACTTCTTCAACTTCTATAATTTTTCAATTCTTGGAATACTCTGATCCTATAGATAATATTACTCAATGTATTCTCTGAAACTCCTCCAAGTTTCACTCCTTGAATCCTCCCCAAAAATAAGTTATAGAAAGAATGGTAGACTTTATTAAATTTTGGTTTATTCAAGAGAGTGAACTTGTACAAAATATCTCGTGCTCAATATTTAACATCAAGTTCTGAAAATCACACGCAAGAAACTAAATTTTGTATTGTTTCCAATTAAATTGGCCCATGTCATTTAGATTCTCTATGAATAATTTATGACTATTTTACCTGGAATACCTGTTTATTGACTAGCTTCGAGACTGGTCAAAAACCCTATCTTCCACAGAGTGTATCTCCATAATTATAGTGAATCAAGAGTTGAACCTTTTATCAAATGTACCTTGATATGTCTTCTCAATACCATATCAATTTCACCATATGAAGCATTCTAGAAAAAACGTTATAGTGAAAATGGTAAGATGCCATGTAAATGGCATACCTTAGAACACATCACCGAAAGACTTCATCCTCCCTTGAAATCCGACCTTCTTTACTTCTGATTTCCTGTGAAATTCGAATTGTGTGTCAAATGAATGTATAATGATATTTATTTGCACCATTTATGTCACTTCCTTTTAACATTAGGGCCAACCTGACACTTTCTTATTTTGTAATTCTTTTCTTTAATTATCTTCAGGGCCTACACGTACTCCCTTCTTCAATTCACTTTTTCATCTTCAAAAATTCATTTCTCTTCAACCATGAGGATCCATGTGATGTTCCACATACCACTGGAAACAAAATGATGTATATTATCCATCCATGGGTGTTGTATTTGCATGTGCATTTTCCTTCATTTCCAAATACCTTCATCAATCTTGTGTTCCAAAACCAATGACTAGGTTTGACATCAATGACAACAACCAATCTTCCAACAGAGTCAACCTCTGAAAAAAAAGAAAACAATTATTGGTATATAGGACTCCTTAGAGGAACAAAGGCTCAATAAGGTGATGAAATTCCGTGTTTAGTTTGATTATGTAGGGTGAAAGAAGAAAATAAACATACAATAGAACCAGAGCACCACAATGGATGAATTCTGACCTTAGCTGAGAAGAGAGATAGAATTTAAATTAGTTAATTCTACAACACCATTAGATGAATTTTGGAATTTCAATTTACCAATTTAAAGAGAAGAAAATTGTAGAAGAAAATAAGTACACAGAGAATACATACAAAGAAAAGTACAAGCTTTAGATCACCACCATTTTGAATCTTTTTCTTAAAGAATTCAAGACTTCTGCATTTGTATTTATTTAGATTCATAAATTAAATTAGGGATGAAAATTCCTATACTTCTTCCCACACCCTTTTTACATCAAAATATTCCATGTATATAGAAAAATAAAGCTACACGTAGCTTCTAGGATTCAAACTACTATCTCCTAGAGTTATGGATCTGGTTGTTTTCAAAAAGAACAACAACCTATACAAAATTTATCAAAAATAGGAAAGTAGATTTGGAAAATCATAACCTATCTAAAATTTTATTTAAAATCATAAATTCCTAAGAAAAATTCAACCATACGGTTGTGATGAATCATCATGTATATTGTTGGACAACATTGTCACCATTGTGCAGTAAATTCTATTTTCTGTTGCGCAAATGTTGGCTGTGAAATTTGCACATCAATTTCACGTGGCATATCTTCATGTTGAGGTTGTGCACATGAACCTAGTTGGAAGCAAAGGATGGGATCATTCAATTTGTCTGTAGCGTTTTTCTCCAAAATCGCTTGCAGTTGTAAGGCCCTGTTTTCCCTTCTTAATGACAAATTGTGTCTCTTTAAACTCCTCACCTGTCTCAACAAAGTTTCATTCCTTTTCAATTTTTATTGAGCGTTAGAGAGAGCTACATATGAATCGTCAATAGCTGGTCTAAATTTCTTGAAATGTTCCATGGTCCCTTCCTATGATATTGTGTTTTAATCCTTGAGTTTAATGATCTCATTTTGAGCATATCTCAATTTATTTTTCAGCCACTTTATATTATTTTCTCCTTCTGTTGGTGAGGTAGGAGATCTCTTACCTTCTTTACTTTTTGATTCTTTTGTTTCAGGAATTATTTTTGCTAGATTCCTCCTCAATTCTCTATTTTCCTAATAGATTTGGGCGATAACATGTTGATCTTTCTTTAATCATTTTTTTACCTCCTTGATATCTATATCTTCTTCTCCTTGTTCCACTTGCTTTTCATCAATCTCCTAGGTTTCACATCCAGCAAACTCTGGCTGAATTGTGGGTACAAAAAATCTCCTGGCAAAGGACCTGGTGTGCAGTATACTGGGAGCTTGAATCTCCTTAGTTTCATCAGTGAATGTTAGTTTGATTATTTTCTTGAATGGTGGTTGATTGAGTGATGAATATTCAATTTCTTTTCCTTTTCTCCCTTCAACAACACCTCCTCTTCTTACCTCTGAACTATGAAGTGTTGAGTTCTCAGTAGATAAAGGAATATATCCTTTAGGGTCTCTGGGAATGTTTGTTGAAATTAGATAGGAATTCTAGTCCCTGTTTAAATTTCTGAGCTCCTCAACCACCAACATATTAATCAAGGAAAAATGGAATAAGTTGTTTTCTGCCTGGTCAACTTTGGCCTGAACACTGTCTGCCATCTTTCCCATGATTCTACATAGGAAAAAGGATAACTTTAAAGGACTTATCCATGTGAAATGCATCAGAATCCTGATGTGGTATTCATGCACCTTATCGAATCTTCCCTCACAGGTGAAGTACTTCTGTATTATCTTCATAAGTTTCTCAAAAGGTTCTAGAAGATACTCACTGGGAATGTTTGCTCCAATTTTTTTATTTCTATATTTAGGATTTATGAAATCAATATAACATGAAGTATCTAATGGAATACCTTTAAACCATTTTTCTCCCTACATAGGGATATTTGTTGCAACTGATATGGTTTCCTTTGATACTTGAAAAGTGATTCATGCAATATTTTTATTGACACCAGTAAAGTTAAGGGAGGACTGCTTAGTTAGTCGTGCATTATATCCTTGAATATTTTCACAAAATCTTCTGCATCTTGCTTGTTCAAAGGACACTCGCATCGTCAAATCTACATTTACTAACTTTGAATCCTTTGTTTCAAACCTGAAGACTTTCCTTCTTATTGCATTATTTATTTTACTTTGAAGAGTTGTCATGATGTTGATATATGTCAATTTCAGTTGCACGAAAATATATTGTAATGGCCTCTCTACGCAGCAAATGAGAATAGTAACTTTTGCATGGTGCACAGGAAAAGGTAGAAACATGAAACTTTGTGCAATAAACAAATCAGTGGCATAAAATTCAGCGCCGTGGAAAACTTGGCCCAATAGAAAACTTTGGAACAGTAGAACCTGCTGGGTATTGTTGTAGGTGAATCCCCCTATAGACAACTGGAATCCCTCTTGGTCTCTAGACTCCTAAGACCAAGATAGAAAAGTTATTAACATGGACATTGACTTCATTTTATATCTAATCAAGCTAATAAATGAAAGACAAGAAGAAAGATATGTACCTTATTAATGACATTTGTCCTTGCAAATTCCTGGTTGAGCTTCGATCCTAAGCTCCCTGATAGGTCCTGTAGGATAAACAAAGATACAATGGACTTCCTACTCTACTAAGATTATCTCAAATATAGATCCATCTACTGTAGACAAACTCATATGGAACAAGCATAAGTTTGAAAGAAACAAGCCAAGCAATGATTATTAATGAGAACAAGTAAAAGTACTTGCAATCCTTTGATGAAGGTGCAACAAATTCTTCTAGTTCTCCTTTTGCAACCCCTTTGCTCAAGTAACTTACACTAATTTCTCTAATGACATCTCACTTATGAGATCGTAAGTGTCACATCTCCAATCTCTTCTCTTCATACCACTTACAGGATCATAAGTTTGGTATCAATCTCTAGTCTCTTCCTCATGTACCTTTCACCATGACAAGGCCTCCTTATATAACCTTGGAGAGGTCCAACCACTTGAGAGATATTTGGGATAAGTTGAGGATTCCTCTCCTTCAATTTAGGATATTCCCTAATATCATTCCTTGACCATCTATTCAAATCCAACCACCTTCAGGAATTGAGGGATTCTTCCCTGATTTGTCTCAACAAACCCAAAACTTGCTCAAAAAAGGGTAGTGCTCCCCCAAAAGGGTGCAAAAGGCACTCAAACAATTCCCCAAAGAGGCTTAGGGAGCTATAGCACTCCCTGATAGTGGGTAGGGGAGCACTCCTCTCCAAAATCCATTTTTTAGTGGTTCTTTCAGTGGCAAAAGGTTTGTACTCCTTGTCAAGTGATTTCTCTTCTTCAAAACTAGTCTTTGAGGTTCCTTAAGAGTCCTTATGATGTCGTTAGAGGCACGACATAGGCAAGATGGCAGTATGATTTTTGTGACACTTACAAAACTTATGGTCAATATGCAACACTTGAGGAAAATATGTGACACTTACAACACTCGTAATGATGACACTTGCAACACTATTGAAGTGAGTAATTTTGATGTGTAACAGATTGCCCCCCAAAGTATGAAGTTAGAAGACGATGATGACTGAAGTACTTTGTAGAATTTTTCAAGAAAGGGTATGGATGTAGAGAGGCAAGAAAAATATTCACACAACCATCAAACTAATATTATGACATGTTTCAAATGCAAGGCAGGCATACCTATGCTTGAGTGATAAAGACTTTTTAGGTATGGTCGCCATAAAATACACCACGTATCCATAATTATATTGACAAAATGGTATAGCCATTGAAGATACAATGTGGATATATACTCCTATGACCTAAACTGATCGTAGCCATGAAGAATACACAATGAATCTATGAGAGGACAAGACATAGCCATGACCAATACAAAGTGGATCTATGTAACAGTATATGTGTCATAGTTCAATAAAACTCCTTCACAACTTGGGAAAAGGACATATAAGACTGATGACTCAACCCAGGGTATTCTTACCGATCCCTATGTAGTAAAAATCTAACCATGTGAATAGATGTCTTGATGTCAAACATGGAAGAAACCACTTGATTTCCATTCAATGATGTAAATTGTTAATAAGCGCGAGGGAGATCGCCATTGATGTCAATGATTCTCAAGGTACTCTAGTACATTCCAATGAATGTGAATGGATGAGATGAATTTGAAAATCCATGGAATCATCCAATCAGAGGTCAATGATGTAAACCCACTGTCAGATGTGAGGAGGCCTGCCATTGAGGCATGCAGGTCCCAAAGTACTAACTAGATTCTAAGTCTAACTCCTGGATAATGTGTTGAAGTCGACAGGAATAGACTCGTCGAAGGAGGGCCTTGATGTATCCCCCATCAACGACAGGAAACTAACATAGATATTTAATTGGTAGATAAAATGAACATGGATTGAAATGGGTATTGAAAAAATATATTTGTGATGGATGACTCTTGAGGAAGATACTTCCCTTGAACACTGAGGTATAACAGGAGAAACGTGACATGGACCAAAACTTGATGATGCAGTGGATGCTATGAATTTCGTCAGGTGACCCAAAGGAATAAAAGAAACTCAGAGGATTAGCTCAGTGTAGAGTTTCATCAGATTAAAATGCATGCAAAGAAAAAGTGTCGTCTTCAAGGGTGACCGTAAGAGTTACTAGTAGTGTTCTCAAAAACTGTTTGGCTTGCTTCTTTCAATTTTTCCCCCATCCAGATAGACAAGTACCTCTTTTTAATTTAATGATCTCGAGGAGGGTAACACATGCTCGATATGACTCACCTTCAGTAAGTCCCTCTTCCTTTGTTTATAAAAATTGAAGAAGTAAGGGTTCGGTCCTGTATGGGCCCTTCAATGTGTAATTGTTTAACGAGTCCAGAGAAGGTAAACTTGGTGGTTTTTCATACTTAGAGAGTCTGAAAACAACTTAAAGACGAATCCAATGTTGTCCTTTTTTGTAATGCTAGTCTCACGAGGCCGAAAAAGAGATAAATTGTCACTCTAAATATGCCCTTTCAAATATTTTAATGAGTGGGAAAGGAAGCAAGATCACTCGACAATATTTTCATGTTCAGAGAGTCTGAAAAGAGCTCAAAGACGACTCCAGGGGGTTCCTTTTTCGTATATCCATGCAATTCCAAAAAAGAGATAAAAGTTTACCCAGTTGCATTCTCATGTATTTACGAGCATGAGAAAGAACAAAGACTAAGCTTGGTATGCCCCCAGCTTGAAAGATGGGGGATTAACTCTAGAATGATCATCAAAGGCTGGAGACATTCCCTCCAAGCTTCAATTTATTCACTGACTTTGAAGTTGTCACTAATTTCTCTACTATATGGAGAAAAAGGATAAGAGTGGATGAAATGAAGGTTCAAGAGAGGCGACTGTTTCATTTTTTAACGAGCTTGAAATAGGAAAAGAACTATGTTAAGGGCTCTGGGTTCAGTCCCCAGATTGTTGTTTCATTTTTTAACGAGCTTGCTACAGAGAGGAAAACTATGCTCAAAGATTGTGTTTCATTTTTTAACGATCTTGCCACAGAGAGGATAAATTGTGCTCATGGACTCTTCTTGATCATGGCTTCTAAGGGAATAATGCACTGGAAGGACACCATGTCAAGGGACAAAACTCGGTCATGGATTCCAAGAGATCTTCACTGGATGGAAGAAAATAACTCTGGAAGGAACACATGTTGAGGGTTGCAACAGGGGTAAGGATATCAGGCTCCAATAGCCCTACCGAAGAGATCACCATGTCAACTACCAGATCCAAGTCGGTGGACATTGAAGGCATGGGAGACGATAGAAAATCGACATCAGGAGGGGAGATAGAGTGTATATCTTCTCGAATTGTTTCACGAGGGGGAAGAAAAGAGGATCGATGATGGTTACCATCCCGAGGTACCTCGTGAATGATCAACATTTCCATAATAGAATCATCAGAGGGAAAAATTAGGGAAATGTAGTTGATTGCAGACGACAAGGAACTTAACCGTGATGGCATCGAGTAACTGTCGGGTGCCAATAGATGTTGGTCATATGAAGAGGGAGAAGCAGATTGGACAACAATGTATGATGTTTTGGCTAGACTAAGTGGCACGGTTTCACCTAGTGCATCGATATCCAATGGACTAGGTACAATCCAAGGGTCAAATGATTCCAAATATTGATAAGTCGTGGTCAAAATCATATCGACGGCTGCAATATGATGTGTAGTTGGTGGAATTGGTGTAGGGAAGGTACCCATAAGGCTATAATATCTCAATAAGACAACACCAATGCTTTCATACATGATCTTGTGGTCTCCCAAGAAAGGAATGTTGTTGGTAGCAGGAGCATGAGCATTGGTTGTGCAAAAATATAACAGATCATCTGTGACAATTTTTCCCTGATCAGGAAATTGTACACATTGAAAGACCAACGAGGGAACGAAAGTCATATAATAAAGACAACTTCTTCCAAGTAACAAGTTGTAATCGAGGGGAGCATCGACCACCTTGACATCAACAGTGACAGTTTTTCCACCCAATTGGATGGCCAAGGACTGTAAAAGCCCATGGGGATGAAAACCTCGCCCATCAAATGCATGTAACATCGTTGGGGATTTTTTAAGTGCGGGTGATTTTAAACCTTTCCAACAGGATAAAGACATGACACAAGTTGAGGCTCCCTCATCAAGAATAGTTCGATGGATTTTTTGATTGTGAACAACAACATCAACTTGGAAAGAAAGTTGGTGGGAGAGTCGAGACATATAATTGTCTAGGTTAAGCATGATATGGTTGGACGACTCAGGATCAATAATGCCAATAGAGGCTAAGAGTGTTCTACGTTGACTGGGGCAGTGTTGTATAACTTCTAACATAGACATAGCACATGGTGCTTGAGCCAAATATTCAACAATGTTGTAGTTCTGGGCGACACATGAACTAGTATTAAAGGTAGATTTACAGATAGTTCTCTTAGGAGGGCGTAAGATAGATTCAAACGTAGGTTTCTCAATTTAAAGTGGTCTAGACAGAGGATTAACTGATGGAGGACTAACGAAGGACGGTGATGGATCCGGTAAAGTACCAGTACCATTAGTGACTTTTCATTTGTCAGGGTTACCTAGTGTGTCATATGTCTTAGAGAGAGTGGTCAAATTAATCCCATTAAACATATAAATATGTGCACTTGTCGAGGCCTCATCATGAGGATGGCTAGAACCGACACCAGGAGAGGGGGTTTGAGCAACCATGGATTGTTTTTGTGGAAAAGGCTGAGTAATCATAATGGTTTGTTAATTTCCATGGAAAAGTTTGGCCACTTCATTGCGATGTGGACATTCTCGAGTGTAGTGATCGTCACCAAAAATGATACACAGGGATTTCAGTTTTCATTGTGGTTGCTTTTCGGTAGCAGGAGTTTGAGCTTGATTTTTTTGTTGTTCATTGTTATTAGTATTTTTTGATTTATTTTTTGTCTTCTTCTTACCTCCCGATTGTTATGAAGGGGTAGATTGAACTTCATTCACCTCATATATACAAGTTTGGGGGGAGGTAGAGGAGAGTGTGGTTGACTCGGAAGTAGTTTGAGTTTTGACAGAACCGATAACACCGTCTGCATGAAATGAGGATGACAGATTGGATGGATCGGTATTAACTCGAGCAGCATTTGGAAGAAAATCATACAAAGTACCAGATTTTGAATAAACCATATCTAAGTACTGAGCCCGAGCGATGGTTTCTTCCTCAGTGACCACGCCACCCATAGCGACATCGCGAGTGATCGGGGGTATAAATGATTTAGTAAACCATTCTGCCAATAATATGTCAGGAATGATTACCTTGATCATCCTCCATCATCGTCTCCACTCATGAATATGGTCAGAGATATGCACATAGTCAGTTTGACAAAGGGAGGTCAAGAGTTCATTACCTATCTCATAGTGAATAGGTAGTTGAAAGTGCATGAGAAAAGACATGGAAAGGGTGTTGAAATCATGAAAAGAAGCACATGGCAGTTCAATATACCACTTCGTTGCTGAGCCCATAATTGTTCGCTAGAAAAGACACAAACGTATAGAATCATCCATGAGGGAGTTGGATGAACACCACAAATGGAAAGTCATCACATGGTTATTTGGATCTTCGCCAGATTTTCCATCAAATTTCAGAATATCGGAAGGAAGTTTAGCTGGAATAACTGGCCAAACTGGTGAATGAAAAATAGGATCATTAGTTAACTGAGACAAGTCTGGGAGATCCAAATTCGCAAGGAAAGGTAGATGTTGGTTAATTTTCGGATGATATTGGTGTGGCATAAGAACATGAGTAGGACCATAAATTGGGTTAGGTGGATAGTTGTAACCAGTAGTTCCTCCTACATACCGTTGTTGTTGACTAGGATAAATAGGATTCGATGATGGCTGAGAAACATTCACATAACTTGGTGGGTTCTGAGCATTATAAGCCAGGTGATTTGCTTTCCCATGAGGATGGTAAGGAGTAGATCCTGGACGTGGATAGACATTATACCCATGGGGAGGATAAGGTTGTTTTCCTTTAGGACTCCAAGTGGTGTTTGGGATGCTTCCTGGATAAGGTTGTCCATAAGATGGTCCGGAAGGAATAGGATTTGATACTCCTCCTTGTGAGTTCCCCCCAACATGGGGTTGGGTAAATGTGCCTCCAGAAGATACTCCCTAGGATTGTGAAGGGTTTCCAATAGATGAATTTTCCCCCCCTGCCAATGGTGGATTAATGACCGAGGTATGACTTTCAAAGGGAGGTTTCCCTTCGAGAAGAACATGAAAAGGAGGTTATCCCCTGAGAGGGGTAGGCCCACCATAGAATGGTGTTCTTCTAGGAGGGATAGGTCCACTAGATGGTGATTTCCCTCTAGTCGGTTGTATTTGGCTGCCAAGGGTCTGCATTATTGGTTGAAAAAATGTCCCAGCAAGATCGTGTGGAAGATGTGGAGATGTAGAGTGAAAGTTTGTAAAAGTGGGGGTAGGGATAAAAGTGCCTTGGGAATTAGTAGAGGTGATGAGTCCAGCATTAGGATAGACTTATGTTGATGCAACAATAGGGTTAATGACCTGATCGATGGAGTGATTCATAGTTTGACCATATGTCCCACTTTCAACAGGAGGGTCATGAGGATTAAAGGGTTGTCGAAAGGATTCAAAATGCTCACAGATATCGCATCCCGATGAAGTCCTCCATACAGAATGAGAAGGTGTGGGATTTTTATCTACTACAGTGGTAGGACGAACATGAGTCCTATACTCATCACCAAAGGTTGGTTTTGTGGATCCCATATATGTGTCGATAAAATCTCTCGCAAGTAACTGTGGGACCTTTTCGTCTATGACGTTCCCAAGAGATTCTAAACAAAGAAAAAGTGGTTCGAGAGGAATTGTCGACACAGACATAGTATGAGGAGTGGGATTCTCAATCATAACCAAAGTTCATTCTTGGTTGTCTAACAGAGGAGCAACAACACTCGCAACATCAGATTGATTTTATACATCTCCATGGTAGTTCTCTTCTGGAGGGTTAGGAGGTAAGGGTTGGTAGCCTTCCAGAGGCATCCCTTGCATCCTACATGATTGGGGAAGACATTTATTGTCTACAGGCTCAATTTTGGAGAATAATAGTACACACTGAAAATCTAGGGCCAACTAACAAAAGTAAACAACATACGCCAATAAAATCTAGGAATCAAAACCAATCAAACAAAACTTCTCTCAATGATCGTACTAGTTGGTGATGAAATCCAATGTCGCGTGATCAAGTCAATAAGGGGCTAGGATAGGGTGGAACATTTACAATGGCGACCTGCTTAACAGACTTTCACCTTGGTGCAAGCTTCCACGCAGTAATTGTGGATTTACCCTCCAAGGAGCTCGAGTGAGTTTGACCAATGTCTATCCCAAGTACATTGATACTTCCCTTCACTGTCACCTCGTGTAAGTACCTAAGGATTATGGAAACTAAGGAAACCAAATCGCAGTCAGCCCCTGGGTGGGTACAGTCGACAGTTCGATCAGAACGTATGGGCATGATAAAAATTCTGAAATCAACTCGAGAGGTTCCCACACATAATTGTGGGTATACCCTCAAGTGACCCCCAATATACAATCCAACCACTACAAATAGTTAAACCACAGAGGTATGATCTTTGTAACTCACCTGAATGTGACCTCGTGCGCAACCCTTGTGTGAGAGGGGGATCCCAGAAAGCCTATATGACAATTGGATTTGACTCTCCCTATCTCAGGATGCTAATGTTTGTTTTGAAAAATTTGGAGAGTTGTACTCACAGCCTAATCCAAAGTGCTAATCCTAGTCTAATGTTGGTGGAATATCCTAAAAACAAAATTTTCTAGATAATTTTTAATTAGAGTTCATTTTGCGGTTGTTCTTTACTCAAAGGGTGTATGACAATGAAACTGAAGGTATGATGACTCGATTCCAAAAAATGATCAATAAAACGATAAGTCGTCTTGTCTTTCGATGAATGGATATTTAAGGGAAAGAGAAAGAGTTTTTTTCACTATCAAACACTAAGATGCAATGTCCCCAAACAATTGTTTCTCAATCAAATCCAATGCAATGCTAAAAATTTCAGAAATGCCTTCTAATATCCAAACCAATCACTAAAATATGTCCTTTTTCTTATATGTGAATGATAATCAGATGTAAAACTTCTAAATGTCAATCAGACTTCAGGATTAAACAAACAGAAGGAAACCTCACATAAAACAAAAAATACACTCTCGTTGTGAATAAACAAGAAGGATAAAGATAATAAAATTTGCAAACAAGAACCAAAAAAAACCTCGAACAAAAGAGAAATGGAAAAATAACCTCAAATATCAAATGAAAAGGTTCACATACCTTTGGATTTCCTCATGAAAGCTTCCACTCAGTCAGATAAAGGAGAATAAAATAGCAAGTTAACTCTAGGTCAGCAAAGACAAAGAGTGACTTCAAGGTAAGAAAAGAAAATGTCTAATTCCCAAACAATAAGAGATCAATCCTTAAAAAATAGGGTGTTGAAGGCCAATAGCAAGATGGACTGAGAGTATGAGACCCTGAGCAAATGAAAAAGGCAAAACCTGAACTCAAAAACTGAAAAAACTAGAGGATTTTTCACTGAAAATGGGGTAGCGTTATGGTGTAAGGGGCACCAGAGCATTCCAATGCTCTGTGTAAGACCACCAGGGAGTTTTGGCCCTTGGTTATGGAAGGAAGCGAAGAAAAAGGAAGAAAATGTAAAAAGCGAGCTTCGCAGGAGACACAGTGACTGTCACTGGGTCGAAGTGAGCAAAAGAACATAAAAGATGGAGCGAAGTGCGGAAAAGCAGGTCGTTGGATGAGGAGATCGAGGTTGTTAGATCAACAAGGAATATGGACCAAGAATAACTCAGGAAGTGGAAAAAGCTAGCATTAGATGCCTTGGAGCACCGCGAGATGAAGAAGGAAAGACAGGCTGGTGAAGCCCGAAAAATGGGTCAAGTTGACCTAGGGTTGTAGACACCTAGGGTTTTGGTAATTAGGGTTTTGACACCTAGGTTTAGACCTGAGGTTGTGAGTGAGGGATTGTAATGTATAAATAGAGGTCGAGAGGAACTAGGTTGCATCGGTACTATTTTTAAGCCTTGTTATTGGTTGATTGTTCATTGAGAGAATGTTGTACTGTGAGTAAGAGAAGTGATGAGAGAGAGAGCCTTCTGGTATTGTAAGATCTTCAGTTGGGTGTGAATATCAAGTCCCATAGCTAGGTGCGCAATAAGGGAGAGAGAGGATCTACTGGCCAAGAGCACAGATCAGAACTGTAAGATTTATCTTAATATATCATAAGCACAGTTTTGTGGATGTATCCCTCAAGAGAGGGTGAATCACATACATCTGTTGTTGTGTGTGTGATTGATGCTTTGAGCTCTATTGTTGTTATATTGTTATCTGCATTATTGTATTAAATCATATCTATAGCTATGAAGGATAGATCTAGCTAGTTGAATGGTAGATACATGTTAGGTTGTTGTTGCAATATGAACCACTTGATATTCCCTTGGTTGTAGACATCTCTTTCCTGCAACCCCCTCATAGTTGCTTCGGGTGAGACTGCATCTGCTTCGCAAGTGCTACCGAAAGGGACAGTAGCTAGGGATCGTTGGTGCACCCTTGAGCATTGAAACCCGGGTCTGCCCCTGTGCCAACAAATGGTTCAGTTGCCAGGATGGGAATATTTTTAAAGGAATTTCAAGGTGGTTCCCATCGAAGATAGAGATTCAGAAGTGGATAGAGGATCAAGAGAAGGACTTCATTGAAGCCCAGAACAAGAACCCTAAAATAATCATTGAAGATTGGCTACAAAGATACATCTTCACTGACATTCATGAGATCTTCTTTGGAGGAATACATAAAGAGCTACACGAGTGGTTGGCTAGGTTAGCTGACACACAGTTTGAAATCAAATCTAGACCTCCTGTGGTTTGGACACTAACATTGATCCAGAAGGTTAAGAGATTAGACAAAGTTGTATCTAGAGTAGTAGATCACTAGTTTGATAGTACCATTGGAGGGTATATCACCAAGTTTGTTGTTGACAAAATAGAATCGTATAGCCAAGCTGAGATGATGTAGACCTCCGACCCTCGGGCCGAGATCTGCCATAGGATCATTCCAAACCTTTTCCCCGAGTCGGATTGACTCTTCGGGTTCCCCACACTGAATATCCCACACACACCTACAGGTGTGATCCACAGGACCTTCACCTTTCCTAGGGCCTCCAACACGACCGTGATCCTTTCCTTACTAGAAATTTTGATTTTGGGACTCCACGAGTCCTACTATTGAGAGTCTCTGCCTACTCGATCGTCCAAAACCTGATATTACGAAATGGATTTAACAACATCTAGCCCCAGGAAACCCTTCGGTCCATGTGACCATCTTCCTCATGACCACAACCTAACTCCAAAGGTGCATCGTGTTTTGAAACTTTGGGACTTTTGACGTGAAGTGTCCCAATCCCTTGTCTTTTGGATGGTTGAAAAGCCGATTCTTGAAATCCCGATAATAGGTGTGACCGAAGACCCACTCCTCGCTATGTCGTGTTTTGCAACTTCAAAACTCTCTATGTCAATGCCCCATCTTCTAGTCATCAGGACGATCGAATTTCCAATCCCCGAAATGCCGAAATCCTTGGCCACTTCCTCCTTCAAAGGGTTTGTCGTGCTTTTGTGACTTCAGGGGTTTCATCTCCAAGAGCCTTGGACTTCTTGTCTTCAGGATTTCTAAAATCTCGAACCCTGGTATGCCAAAGCTCGTAACCCTATTATGTGGCCTGATGCTATTCCTTCAATGCTTTCGGGGTTTCAGGAATCGAGACTTCGCTATTCCCACTGCAACAATCCCTGACCCCTTGATCTCCTAATACCCAAAATACTGACGTGCCACTACTGAGAGATCAACAACCACGATTCAATCTTGATCAACGACTCTCAACCTTTCGGGGTTTTGTGGGCCAATAGCTCCAACTCTTTCCCTTTGCATTCCCTAGTACCCGGAATGCCGAAATGGGCCTTTTCGGGAATCTCCCGATGTCTTGATCACTTGCCACGTGTCCTCATGTTGGACGGTCCCGATTCCTTCAGTGTTTCAGGACTTCGTGATGTGAGGCTACCACAATCCTTGGCCTTTCGTACTCCCATTATCTGAAATACCAAAGTACCGAAATGAATTTTCGGGGATTTTCCAGAAACCTTGATCACTCCTCTGTTGACCACCGCACACAACCTCTAGTCTACTTGTATGGGACCCACCTTTCGGCGTTTCACTTTTCAGGATCCCAGGAGTTGCATTGAACATGCAGCTCTCCCTCTAGACTCCTGAAACTCCGAAACCTGATTTCCCAAAGATTCCTCTCCTTGTGCGATCTACATATGTGATCTGCCTTGATCCGATGGCTCCTGCTTCTTTGGGACTTCGCAAACTGGGATTTCACCATGCAACGACTCCACAGTTCCTGGTCCTTCAACCTTCTGGTACTTGAAACCTCGATGGGCTTTTGGATTTCCACCACGTCTCCTCTCCATTGATGGGCGGTCCCGATGCCTTACTATTTCGGGACTTTGACGGGCCTTTTCTCTACCTGCGGGGGCTGGACCTCATGCAACTTCTCCTAGATCCGACAACTATCAATCCATGCACCCAGATATGTTCCTCCTGTTCTCTCTCCTCCTACTTCCTGGACCCTAAAATCCACGATCCAGATCTTGCCTCTGCTTGATCCGACGGTAGTTGTGCTCCCCTTTGAGC
Source organism: Picea engelmannii (assembly GCA_009831015.1). Taxonomy (NCBI): domain Eukaryota; kingdom Viridiplantae; phylum Streptophyta; class Pinopsida; order Pinales; family Pinaceae; genus Picea; species Picea engelmannii. Next base: position 205,861 of record ML785333.1, read on the forward strand.
TCATGTTCCTTCTTCTATAACTTGGAAGACTTCCAAAGTATTGAAGGTCTCGACCTTCATCTCAGCTGCAAAGTCTATATGTTAGGATTTTGTCTCCATTCTTGAAAACGTTAACACTCCTAAGCTTCTCCTCAAACTATGAACCTAGAAGAGGTTCTTGACCTCTACACTCCTTGCAGGGTCCTTGCGCATGACTGCGCTATCTCTTTTGAGCTTTGTCAACTGTGAAACCTCTAGGGGTTTCTCAACTTCTACAACTCCTCTCAGTTATTATGAACTATGTGCACAAAGACACTGTTCCTCCTGATCTTGAGACTTGAAACAAGGTCCTCCTGTGCTTGAAAATCCTTTAGATGGTTGTCAATCAACACTTCACCCGAGTGTTGGCATGGTGCACTCCTTGCACAGGTCTTTATCCACTCCTTGAGCTTCTACTACTCATACCTCTAAGGTCTCTATCCCTTTTTATCCTTGAAGGGATGGAAGTTCTTTCTAAAAACTTCCTGATCAAGCACTCCTTACTGAGCCCTAGGGTGTTCAGTAACCCTATGAAGGTCTCCTTGACACTTCTCTATTCCAAAACTCAAAAGACTTCTTCCTGTGCACTCTAGCACTTGCTCAATGCCCTCCTGGCAGAGATTCCACATAATCCCTCAATGATTTTTTCTTCTTCTCTTTGAAATCAACAAGAGTTCTCTCCTGGGAATTATGCAGATGTTCAATTCCCTCTTGGTAGAGCTTCTCTAGAATCCTTAGTGATTTTGATCTGTCCTCTTCTTGAACTTGAAATAGAGTCCTTCTTCCTCGATGCACCTTGTGTGTATTCTCAATGCCCTCTTGGCATATCTCCCACAAAACCCCTCAGTAGTTTTGTCTTCTCTGTGCTTTCCTCTACACAGTTCTACCTCCAAGGTATTCAGCAACCTTGAGGATTTACTTGATCCTAAGACTTCAGCTAGTGTGCCTCCTGGCACATCTTTGTCTGAATCCACATAATTCAGAAGTGTGCTCCCGCACTGGCTTTCAAAGACCACAACACTCTATCATGCAATCCTTGCATGAAGCCTCAAAGAAACCCAAACTTGAAATTAAAGAACACATGAAAATGCACATTTAACCATACATCTACAACATATGAAAACATATGAAGACATTCATCAACATACACAAAATATCATGTAGGAAAAATTGCTTCTGATTGTATTAATAAAAATGCCTCCTTTTTACAATGTGTTTTGAGAACAGACTGTAACAGAGTCTCAGCTCTCCTCTCTACTCTCAACTCAGCTACTACTAACTCCCCTTTTACCAAAATAGATACAAAGAGCTTTTACATGAGGGGGCTCTTCGAGCGCTTCCCTCCATCTCACCTACCCTATTCAATTACATTGAATTTACATTGAATGGGTTTTCTAGTCCAGATCGGACCTAGATCTTAGCATTACAACCTATTTAAGGTGACTTTTATGTAAATCCTACTCATACACATGGATTTATGGCTCCACGACCTTACAATAATTTAACACATTTAATCGAATTAAAAATTTGAAATGAGAGGGCTACGCCTCTCCTCTCCCATTGAATGTGCACTGAGTTGGTTGGCTGGCGCATGGATGGATTTGGAGTGATTCTCTTGCATCATACTCATCTGCTGTGAAAAATTCATGAGCTCCTTCTCATGAGCTTCCCGGCCTCACTATTGAATCCTCCTGGATCCCAAACAGTCCTCTGGAGCTGTCCATCCGCTCCTCTATTCTACTACTGCTTCTTCCACTACCCTGGTGCTCTTACAGGTTCTCCTCTGCTCAGCTTCTCTCTACTGAACTCTTCTGTTGATTTGATCATCAGCTTTCTGATCTCATCGATCACCTCATCTAGCTATTGAAATGGCTGCCTCTATCCTTACAATCTCCTATGTTGCAATTCTATCTTCTCATCAGTGGGTAGATCAACATGATCTCACATGTTGTCTTCTCCATATGTTGTGGCCTTAACTTGCCACTCTGTTGCAGATTTCAACTCTCTAGTCTCCTCTTGACTGACCTACTATTCAGACACCATCTCTGACATCTCAACTTCTTCCAGCTCTCCTTGTGTTGGCTCAAGTCCAACTCCTTCCAACTCCTCCTCAGCCTGGAAATCTTCTTCACCTGCTACTGCATACCTCGGTACTGTAGTAACCATCTGCTCAGCTCCCTGACTGAAAATTATGAGTGATTCCTCAGAATACTCCTCTGCTATCATCTACCTGGTTGTCTGCTCTCAGCAGTCATCTTCTATCTCGTGATTGTGCAACCAATCCTCCAACATCTCCAACTCCATCTCCCATGGAGTGATCGCCTTATCTCCATGCTCTTCTTTCGTTGTCATCTTTAGTGATGCAGTTGTCCCCTTTTTAGCTTCCTGGCTGAAAGCTTTGAGCCATTCCTTAGAATTCTCCTTTTCCTTTGCCTGGGAATCCTCTGATATCTACTCCATCTCCTTGATGGTCACAGCTAGTTGTCTTTCTATTGTTGCTGAATTGGCAATACCCACGCTAGAATCAACTGGGTTGTATGGCAGGAATACCTCGATTCCTCTGATGATCAGAATTCCCTTCTGATCTTCCCTCTCTATCATCTCCTCGGGCTGATCCAAACTCACCTCTGGGTTCATGAGACTTTCAGACAGTCTCATCTTTGTTCCCTTACCCACCTGGAAATATGGGATTTCTATGCTTCCCTCTTGGAAGTCTATGAGATCTTCAACTCCCATCTCATTGCCCTCTTGGCAATATGAACCTTCTTCACTTCCCTCCTGGCAATATTTAAAATATTCAGCTAATCTCATATTATCGCCCTCCTGGCAATGTGATATTCCCTCGCTTTCCTCCTGATAGTCAATGAGATCATCCACCGGTGATTGCATTTCATTTCCCACCTGGCAATTGGAAATTTCCTCTCTGCCCTCCTGGCAGTCACTGAGATCATCCAGTGATCCCTTCTCATTACCTTCATCGTCGCTGAGATTCCTCCCAGCTTTTGGGTCACACACCTGAACCAATTTCTCCTCTGGTTCGTTGAGGTCTTCAGCATGCCTCAACCATCCTTTCAACAACCTCCATGGTATTTTGGCCACCAATTCCCTGACTGGACATTTTTCCTTTGTCTTCATGGGCCACTCATATACCCATCTTGACTTTGAATCTTGCTGCATTTGAAATGCAAGCTTTTCCATTCTCACTCTGATATCGATGATCTCCTTATCCATTACATATTTCCTCTACTACTAATGGATCTTCTTTCCATCGCATCTATGGCCTTCAGTAGCCATTTTCTACCTTCTACCTTCCCTCCTGGCAAGTCGACTATCACTCTGCAACTCTGAGTGTTTTTCATATTTTCCTACAATCCTCCTAACTGTTTACTTATTTGCTGCACACCTGCAACAATCTCCACAGAGCTTTAATACTCTATCTTCCTCTGCAATCTGCCTCTGTCGCCTACAGAATTCAAATCCTACTCTGATACCACTTGATGGAGACCCCCGACCCTCAGGCCGAGATCGGCCACAGGATCATTCCAAACCTTTTCCTTGAGTCAGATTGACTCTTCAGGTTCCCCATAGTGAATATCCCACATACACCTACAGGTGTTATCCACAATTCCATCACCTTTCCCATGTCCTCCAACACGACCGCGATCCTTTCCTTACCAAAAATTTGGATTTCGGGACTCCATGAGTCCTGTTGTCGAGAGTCTCTGCCTCCTTGATCCTCCGAAACCCGATATGCCGAAATGGATTTAACAACATCTAGCCCCGGGGAACCCTTTAGTCCATGTGACCATATTCCTCGTGACCATAGCCTAACTCCAAAGGCGCATCGCGTTTTGGAACTTTGGGAATTTCGACGTGAAGTGTCCCAATCCCTTGTCCTCGGAATGGCCGAAAAGACAATTCCCGAAATCCTGATAATAGGTGTGACCAAAACCCCACTCCTCGCTATGTCACATTTCATGACTTTAAAAATCTCGATGTCAAGCACCCCATCTTCTAGTCATCGGGTCAGCCAAATTGTTGATCCCTGAAATGTCGAAATCCTTGGCCACTTCCTCCTTTAAAGGGTGTGTCGCACTTTCGCGACTTCGGGGGTTTCAACTCCAAGAGCCTCGGACTTCTTGTCTTCAAAATTTCCAAAATCTTAAACCCTGGTATGTCGAAGCCTGTAACCCTGTTCCATGGCCTAGCGCTATTCCTTCAATGCTTTTGAGATTTTGGGAATCGGCTTTTCAACCATCCCGAAGACAAGAGATTGGGACACTTCACATCGGAAGTCCCGAAGTTACGAAATGCGATGCGCCTTTGGAGTTAGGTTGTGGTCACAAGGAATATGGTCACATGGATCGAAGGGTTTCCCAGGACTAGATGTTGTTAAATCCATTTCGGCATATCAAGTTCTGAAGTATCGAGGAGGCAGAGACTCTCGACAGTAGGACTCGCGGAGTCCTAAAATCCAAATTTATGGTAAGGAAAGGATCATGGTCGTTTTGGAGGTCGTGGGAAAGGTGGAGGACCTGTGGATCACGCCTATAGGTGTGTGTGGGGTATTCCCTATGGGGAACCCAAAGATTCAATCTGACTTGAGGAAAAGGTTTGGAATGATCCTATGGCAGATCTCGGCCCAAGGGTCATGGGTATGCATCATGAGAGATAATTTTTCAAGGAACCCAAAGGAAACTTTTTTCACTTCCTGAAGCTAAGAATCAATATGCTCTTGCATGAAACCCACATCTTGAATATAAAGTAGATTGATCGGACCTGAAAAGGCTAATGTTCAAGATCTGGGATAGCGACAATGACACAAAAGCAGGACATACGCGCAGTGGGAAAGTATTCTAAGGAGTTCACCTTGAGAACTTGTTTAAGAAAAAATATGGAGATGAGGGTTCCTATAGTGGAGAAGAGATAGATCTAACTGACGAAGAGAATCTAGAGCCCACCAGAACAAAAGAAGGGGAATCTGAAGAAATGTGCCAAAGTGAGCCAGAAACCTCAGGAACTGTGAGAACTACTGAAGTAAGTAACGTTGATCCTCTTGTTGTCCCAACAATACTTAGCAGTCAGAAGAGTTAGAACCACCAAAGTCTTCAGAGTACTATTACTAGTAGCTCAACATCTACTCATACAATAACCCTAGTCATATTTATGGCAGATGAAATGAGACTCCCTATATTTAGAGGATATGGATCTAAATATCTATATCAACATTGGTTTCTGTGTGAGGCCGCATGGAATATTAAAAATATCACCGACGAAGCCATCAAGAGAACCCAGTTCAACACTACACTAAGGGACTGCGCACTGAGCTGGTACATGAAACTTGTCCATGGACTGGCACAGCCTAAGCCCTTGAATGAGATCAAGAATGTGTTGATTGCAGAGTTTAAGAAACATAAGTTGGAGTCACAATGTATTATGGAACTAAAAGAGATTAAACAAAAGGTAGTGGAACCTGTTTGGGAGTTCAACCAAAGATTCAAGACCCTGACAGGCCTATTAAATTTCCAGATCCCCGATGAATAGAACAAAGAATGGTTCATCGCCACACTGTTACAACACATAAGAGTCACTCTAATGCAGAATAAGATTGCATCTCAGGCAAAAGCTTTGGAGTTTTCCATGAAGCTTGAATCAACATCGATGGGAGAATCTAGCTCAGGCATTAGCCAGATCATGAGCCAGCTAACTAGTTTGTCTTTACAGGTTGAGGATATGAAGAAAGATAAGGGAAACTACAAAAGGGAAGATATCTGGTGTGTAAGATGTAGATATAAAGGCCATGATAAGAAACATTGTCCCTTATTTCATGAGTAATTGGCATCAGGGGCATCGAGCCCCTTAAAGAAAGTTAACCTACCTTGGTGCGATGTATACATAAATAGGCATCGCCTAGGTGAGTGCTACTACATGTAGAAGTATGTCCAGATACCCACAAAATTGTATTGTACATTCTGTAAATCAGTAGGGCATGATGATCGGGATTGTAGACCTTATGATCAAATGCATGAAAGGTCAAGAGACATATACAAGATTCAAGGTGAAGTACAATAAGAATGAAACACTCTGTAGTACAACTCTTCGGGGAGAGGAAATTTCACTCCTTGTGGTGGCTACAGAGGACGAGGACGAGGAGGAGGTATGGGACGAGGCCAAGGACAAATAATCTGTTACAACTGCATCCATCTAGGACATTTAGCAAGGCATTGTCAGAATCCCTGCACAACGTGTAGCTACTGTAACTCCTTCAAGCATGTCATAGAGGAATGCCCTGTGTTGTTGGCTAAACTTCAGGAAAGATGAGGACCTCAACAGAACCCACAAGTACAACTCATATATGTTGAACCTCGTGGAGCAGACCCTAGATTTGATGTTATCACTCGAGGAGACACTGATATAGGAGAAGGTAGAGAATCCCAAGGAAAGACTGAAAATGACCACGGAGTCAGGAAAGCTACAGAAAATACCCCAACATTCGATGCTAAGAAAGAAAGATAGATATTAGACGAGGCAAGAAAAGAGTTCAAAGGAGATCAAGAATATTCATCAAAGAGACAACCAGAAATCAAAAAATATGGCATGCCTCGGGCGTTTGATCCGTCTGCATTGCCAACAGAAGGGAAAGATGTAAGAAAACTCATGGAATTCTTGTAAACTTGTGTTAAGTTGATTCAAGAGAAAGGCATTGTATGAGAATTAAAAGATTTAATCAAGCAGTATGAACTAGGAAAAATAGACCCCTTACTGAATAGAGCAATGTACCAAATTGGAAAAAGGAGAAGGAAAAATAAAGAATTACACTTGAATGCTCAAATAGGAGAGTATGAGATAGACTATGTGGTCCTCGACTTAGGGTCATAGTTTAATTTCATGATGAAGCAGACTTGGGCACTGATGGTAAAAACCAAGATGATATATTCCCCTATCAGGCTTTGCATGGCTAATCAGCAAGCTCTCAACCCATTTGGGGTATTAGAGCATGTCCCAGTGGACATCGATGGAGTAAGAACCTTTGCATATTTTGAGGTAATTGAAATTGTTGATGATAGTTTCCCTTACCCTGCATTGTTAGGAATTGATTGGGCCTTCGAAAATTCCACAGTTGTTGATATAAAGAAAAGATGCATGACATTTGAGAAATATGGCCTTAGGTTCATTGCACCTTTAGACCCAGATGAGGGTCCATGATATACAGAACCTATCAGAGAAGAGGACCACACATTTGAACTGGAAAACATCTACAAATTAACAACCAGACAACAAGATTATATCAACCCTATAGCTGACAGGAATCTGAGCTGGCGAAGTGACATCACATGTTCATCCAACTCAGAAGAATTGTTGGAGAACTGGCATAACCAGATGTATGAAATATCTACAATAATATTTGCTAGGCTAACTAGAGAAGTTCGTTGGATTGGCACAATAGTGAGTACTCTACCCACATTTGATGGGTTGAACCCCTTAGAGAAATTTTTATCAGAATTCGACACAAGTGTACCAACACAACAGAGGCTACTAGCAATGGATGAGGCCATGAAATCCACACCAGCAAGATGGTGGGGGACACATAAAATCAATATTACAGACTAGACACAATGTCGAACTTTGATGACAGCATGGTTTTCAGCACAAGTAGGAAGCTGCAAAAGAAGGTACACAAGTCGAAGATGCCCAAAGGACCATGTGCGAAGCTAGGAAGAGGCCTGGAGTGACATTCCTAGAGAAAAATGGGTACATAGATTCGTCAATACGCTAGATACCACCCCGATTAACTGGTACCTTCAAGCAGAGCTGCGCTTTGTCACTTCAGAATGGGAAGGTATGATCCAGAATTTTATAACCACCTTTTTGTTTGACAGTGAATTTCCTTCTGTAGATCAAGCACTATAGATGGTGAGACAGAAAGTATTTAAGGAGGCATCTAGCCTCCCTTTGGAGCAAGAAGAGGATGAATGGACTGCACCACTCCAGAAACTGCAGACTTTCTACAACATTAATTCCATCGAAGATGATGATCCAAGGAAGGTGAATATCGGAGAAACAGAAGGTCAGAGGGATGTGGTAGTACTAGGACTTGAACTTCCATTCATTGGAAAACTGAAGTGTTGGATAACATGGGAGGCCAAGAAGTATATTCTTTTATAGATGGGTTTTTAGGATACCATCATATCCACATCGCCAAGGAGAACCGTCATAATACTATGTTTTCCATAGAGTGGGGATCCTACCAATATACAGTAATTCCATTTGGACTGAAGAATTCCCCAACCATCTTTTCTAGGGTGGTGGTTGAAGCGTTCAAAGAATTTTTTCATAAGTTTTTATAAGCATACGTTGATGACTTGACTATTTTTAGTTTGTTGAAAAAACATATTGAATGTCTAAGGCTAATGCTGGATAAATGTGGGTAGTGTCAAATTGATTTGAATTTGAAGAAGTGCATCTTCTTCTCACCATTTGGAGTATTATTAAGTCATATTGTATGAAAGCAAGGATTGTTGGTGGATCCATCCAAAATTGCAATTATAGTTGATTTACGATCACCTACATCAATCAAACAATTGCGCATTGTGCTAGGACATACTGGCTATTATAGGAAATTTATCAAAGGATGTGCTCAGATTACTGTGCCAATGGAGAAGTTATTAAAGAAAGACTATCAGTTTGGTTGAACACACGAATGCCAACAGAGCTTCGACACACTGAAACAAAAGATGGTGACTACACCCATTCTATTTTTCCCAGATTGGAGCAAGGAATTTCATGTGCATGTTGATGCATCTTCTATTTCATTAGGAGCATTACTGGAACAACTTGGAGAAGGGGACATTGATCATCCATTATCATTTTCCAGCAAAAAACTATCCATAGCTGAAATCAATTACACTACTACAGAGAGAGAAGGATTAGCCATGGTGTATGCATTGCATAAATTTCGACACTACTTGTTGGGAGGAAACTTTAAAATGTTTACTCATCACTTCGCATTGAAGTACCTGGTCAACAAGCCAGTTTTGGGGAGGATAATATGTTGATGGATTCTCCTATTTCAAGAATATGATTTTGAGATCATAGTTAAGCCAGGAAGAATGAATAAGGGCCCATACCACCTGTCGAGGTTGGAGCATGGTGATGAACCTACTAGTCTAGAGGATACACTACCAGATGCATAGTTCCTCTCCATTAGAAAGATTGATTACCACTTCACAGACATTGTCCAGTTCCTGTCAACAGGAATGGCTTCATTCGAGTACACAATTCCGTAGAAGAAACAACTAGTGGTGCGCGCTGCATATTTTTCACTAATAGCTGGTCAGCTATATAAAATGGGACCTGCTGAGATCCTAAGAAGATGTGTGATGGAGGAATAATTCCCTATGATCCTTGAAGAAGCTCATGAAGGCATTTCAGGACGACATTACACAGGAAAAGAAACTTCACAGATGGTTCTGCGAGCTGGCCTTTGGTGGCCTATGTTACACAGAGATGCTAAAGAATATACTGGAGGATGTGATGTATGCCAATGAGTTGGAAAACCATCTTGAAGAGATGAGAGTCCATTATCACTGCAGATGACCCTACAAGAATTTGAAAAATGGGCTATTGACTTCACGAAACCTATAAACCCACCAGGAAAGCGCACAGGAGAAAGGTATATTATCACTACGACAGAATACCTAACTAGATGGGACGAAGAAAGAGAAGTCAAGGACTATAGTGTAGCTACAACTATGCATTTTATATTTGATGACATAATAACTAGGTTTGGATGCCCTAAGGTCCTTATGAGTGATCGAGGTACACACTTCATCAATAAGACAGTTGAAGCCCTGACTGAATAATTTGCAGTCCACCATCAGAAAAGTACACCTCACCATCCATAAGAAAATAGAATGGTTCAAGCATTCAACAAGATCTTGGAGAAAACATTGACAAATATTTACAGTGTGAACAAGGATGACTAGGATTTAAGAGTACCAAAAGTACTCTGGGCTTATAGAACCACTTGCAAGAAATTAACAATGCAAACCCCTTTCAAGTTGATTTATGGTCTTGAATTTGTTGTCCCAATGGAGTACTTGGTACCAAGCTTAATAATTGTTTCATTTACAGACATGGATGATACTGACGCTATTCATGAGAGGCTATCATAGTTGGTCGAACTAGAAGAAGATAGATTCATTGCAGGCTTCCATCAACAAATTCAGAAGGAATGAGAAAAGGCCTATCATGACAGACACATCAAGAAGAGGATATTCAGGTAAGGTGAATTAGTACTGGTATATGATAGTAAGTTTATCAAACACCCTGTGAAGTTCATAATGCATTGGCTCGGACCATATGAGATTGCCTATGTTACTGAAGGAGGACTTGCGTAGCTAAAGACATTGAAAGGAGACTGGAAGGAAGGCTTGGTGAATGGGAGTCGACTGAAATTGTACTATGACAACCAGTTTCCTCGCAGCTCTCAAAAGAATCAAGAAGACAAGGGTCCAAGTACCAGGTGTAGTTGAAACTGGGTACCAGACACAGAAAAGACAGTCTACACAAGGAACTAAAGGAGACATAAAGAAGAACTCAAGGGTTGCACTGCGCATTTGAAAGTCGAAGTAAAACAAGAGGATCAGATCTCAAGTGCCTCGGGATGAGTCACAGGTGAGTGTTGGGGGCCTGTTGGCCATTTGTTATGGAAGGAAGGGAAGAACAAGGAAGAAAAGGTAAAAATTGAGCTTCACGGGAGACACAGTGACTGTCACTGGGTCGAAGTGAGAAAAAGAATAGAAAAGATGGAGCAAAGTGCGGAAAAGAAAGCCATTGGATGAGGAGATTGAGGATGACAGATCAACAAGGAAGATAGACCGAGGATGACTCAGGAAGTGGAAAAATCTAGCATTAGATGCCTTGGAGCACCGCGAGATGAAGAAGGAAAGACAGGTTGGTGAAGCCCAAAAAAAATGGGTCAAGTTGACCTAGGGTTGTAGTAACCTAGGGTTTTGGTAATTAGGGTTTTTACACCTAGGTTTTGACCTGAGGCTATCGATGAGGGATTGTAATGTATAAATAGAGGTCGAGAGGACCTAGGTCGCATCAGTAGTATTGTTAATCCTTCTTATTGGTTGATTTTTCATTGAGAGAATGTTGTACTGTGAGTAAGAGAAGTGCTGAGAGAGAGATCATTCTGGTATTTTAAGATCTTCAACTGGGTGTGAAGATCAAGTCCTACAGCTAGGTGCATAGGAAGAGAGAGAGAGGATCTTATGGCCAAGAGCACAAATCAGAACTGTAAACTTTATCTTAATATATCATAAGCACAGTTCTGTGGGTGTAGCACTAGAGAGAGGGTAAACCACATACATTTGTTGTTGTGTGTGTGATTGATGCTTTGAGCTATGTTGTTGTTATTTATTTATCTACATTATTGTATTAAATCATATCTATAGTTGTGAAGGATAGATATAGCTATTTGAATGGTAGATACATGTTAGGTTGATGTTGTAATAAGAACCACTTGATATTCCCCCAGTTGTAGACATCTCTGTCCTGCAACCCCCTCATAGCTTCTTTGGGTGAGACTGCATCTTCTTTGCAGGTGCTGTCGAAAGGGCTAGTAGCTAAGGCTTGTTGGTGCACTCTTAAGCATTGAACCATGGGTCTGCCCCTATCCCAACAAGGAGTGTTGGCGCTCGGATATCAAGGAAAACAGAGCGCTCTGTTGAAAAAGCTCAGAAAAATGCCTAGAAACTCAAAAACTCAAGGAAATTCAATCAATTAGGGTGATCATGATGACATAAAGAGGTAATAAAAAAAATATAAGAACAAAAAAGACAATATGGAGAAGGTCAAGTCAGTGGGAAAATGGATAAAACAAGATCTGGGAAAGGAAACAAAAATCAAAGATCCTCCCCAGAGGAGTCGTCAATTTCTGTTGTAGGTGAATCCCCCTATGGACAAGTGGATTCCCTCTTGGGCTCTAGATGCTTAATACCAAGACAGAAAAGTGCTTAACATGGACATTGAATTCATTTTAGATCTAATCAATCTAATAAATGAAAGAGAAGAAGAAAGATATGTACCTTATTAACGACGTTTGTCCTTGCAAAGCCCTGGTTGAGCTTCAATCCTGACTGACAGGTCCTGTAGGACAAACAAAGATACAATGGAATTCCTAATCTACTGATATTATCTCAAATATAGATCCATATACTATAGACAAACTCATATGGAACAAGCATAAGTTTGAAAGAAACAGGCCAAGCATTGATTATTAATGAGAACAAGTAAAAGTACTTACAATCCTTTGATGAAGGTGCAATAGCTTCTTCCAGTTCTCCTTGTCCAACCCCTTTGCTTAAGTAATCTACACTGATTTCTCTAATTACATCTCACTTATTATATCATAAGTGTCACATCTCCAATATCTTATGTTCATACCACTTACATGATCATAAGTTTGGTATCAATCTCTAGTCTCTTCCTCATGTACCTTTCACCATGAGAAGGCCTCCTTATATAACCTTGGAGAGCTCCAACCACTTGCAAGATATTTGGGATAAGTTGAGGATTCCTCTTCATCAGTTGAGGATATTCTCTCAGATCATGTCTTGACCATCTATTTGAATACAACCACCTTCAGGAATTGAGGGATTCTTCCCTGATTTGTCTCAACAAACGCAAAACTTGCTAAGAAAAGGGTAGCGCTCCCCCAAAAGGGTGCACATGGCACTTAAACACTCCCCCAAAGAGGTTCAGGTAGTGCCAACACTCCCTGATAGTGGGTAGGTGAGCGATCCTCTCCAAAATCCATCTTTTAGTGGTTCTTTCAGTGGCAAAAGGTTTGTACTCCCTGTCAAGTGATTTCTCTTCTTCAAAACTAGTCTTTGAGGTGTCTTAAGTACCCTTATGATGTTGTTAGAGGAACGACATAGGAAATATGGAAGTATGATGTTTGTGAAACTTGCAACACTTATGTTCAAGATGTGACACTTGCAGACAAGATACAACATTTACAACACTCGTAATGATGACACTTGTAACATTATTGAAGTGATTAATTTTGACGTGTAACAGGTATGTGTTATATTGTTTGCATGCGTGTCTGTGGGCATCTCATATTCAAAAACTGCATCTGACGATCCCTCTATTATTTCTCTTTGTGTCATGTGCATCGGGCACTTTCCTAGGGGGGTCCTGGGGGGGGGCAGGTATGCCCCCCCTGGTTACGCACATGTGGTATCATAGCTCATTTTTGGCTTCAAAGGGATGCCTTTGTTGTTGAGGGTTTGGCTCGGTATTGATAGATCAAGTTTTTCTTAGGTCTATGATAAACCTGGGTTTAGTGGGAGATTTTGCAGTGGTGATTTGAGTGCAGAAAGAGGAATGGCAAGCTCTTCTAGAATCGAGATAGAGAAGTTCAATGGTAAAAAATTTGAGCTATGGAAGCTGAAGATGGAGGACCTTCTTGTAGACAAAGAAAAATGGATCATTGTGGCTCCCGGTACACATCCTATTGGTACATCATCTACTAGCACACAGGCTACTAGTACACAACCTACTAGTACACAAACTACTAGTACACCACCTATTGGTATGTCGAAGGAAGATTGGGAGAAGTTGGACAAAAGAGAAAGGAGTATTATTCGAATCTTCCTAGCAGATTCGGTGTTGTTGAATGTCTTAGGAGAATATACATCCAAAGAACTATGGGACAAGTTGGGAAATTGTATCAATCAAATTCCCTGGTAAACAAGTTGTTTCTTCAAAATAAGTTGTATCATCATAGGATGGAAGATGGATATTCTGTGATAGAACATCTAAATGCCTTTAATACTCTGGTAAGTAAACTTGTCTCTGTTAATATTATGATTGTAGAATAAGATAATTGTATTACTTTGTTATGTTCTTTGCCAGACTCTTGGGATAATTTGGTTGTAGAAATAGGTAGTACCAGTCAATCTACATTGAAGTATGAGGATGTAGTTTCATCCTTGTTATCTGAAGAGATGAGGAAGAAAAGCATGGATAGTCATAGCACAGATGCTTTATTTGTAATAGGTCATACCCAATACATGAATCCAGGTAAGCCTTTAGGGGGGAGACCTAAATCTATAGGTAGATCTAAGTCTCCAGAAAAATATTTGAGGAAATGTTGGAAGTGTGGTAAAACAGGGCATTATAAGAAACATTGCAAGTCTAAGAAGGTTTAAAAACCAAAGGGATCTAATAATACCTCTTCCATAGAGGAGAAAACCTCCACTGAAGGAGGTGATTTTTACCTGGCATCTACAGGTACACATGCAAACCGTGATGTATGGTTGATCGACTCAGGTGCATCATACCATATGACTCCTCATAGGCAGTGGTTCTCTGAATATGAAAAATATGATGGTGGTGATGTATTCCTAGGAGATGACACGATAGCTAAAATCATGGGACATGGAAGGGTTAAGTTGTTGCTAAAATATGGAAGGATTAGAACTCTCCCCGAGGTTCTACACATTCCAAAACTTGCCAAGAGCACAATATTTGTAAGCAAGTTGGATGATGCAGAAGTGGATACTATATTTGGAAAGAACACTTGCAAGATGGTATGAGGATCAATGGTGTTGATGAGGGGAGTTCGGTGTGGAACTATGTACAAGTTTTTGGGAAGAACTTATACTAATGGGTGCAATGGTTCTCTTGTCCCTGAGAAGAGAAATGAACGAGACAAGACCAATATTGTCCCAGAAAAGAAGATCATGTTGTGGCATCAAAGACTGGGGCATATTGGAGAAAAATGCCTTCGAACACTACACGATAAAGGTATGGTTGAAGGTATGTCTAATTGCACTCTAGATTTTGATTTCTATGAAATTTTCACATATAGCAAGAAGAATCGAGTAAGATTCCCATATGGTGCCACAAGATCAAAGGAGATCTTAGAGTTGATACATAGTGATGTCTTTGGACCTATTCATGTTCCATCCCTAGGTAAATCTATGTATTATGTTTCATTCATAGAATATTTTTCAAGGAACACGTGGATTTATTTTCTTAGAAAGAAATCCGAGGTATTTGATAAATTTAAAGAGTTTAAGGCTCTGGTAGAAAATCAGACAGAGAAGAAAATAAAGGTATTGAGAACAGATAATGGTGGAGAATTCTGTGGAAATGACTTCAAAGAATTCTGTAAGAAGTGTGGTATAGCAAGGAAGAAGAATACTCCATACACTCCTCAACAGAAACAAGTTGCAGAAAGGATGAACATAACAATGATGGAAAAATCAAGGAGCATGCTCAATGGTGTCGGTTTAGGACAATAATTATGGGCAGAGGCAGTGGGTACAACATGTTACCTAGTCAATTGATCACCTTCATCGACGTTGGATGATAAAACTCCACATTAGGTATGGTCTGGAAAGAAACCCTCTCTTCAACATCTTAGAGTGTTTGGTTGTGATTCTTATGTACATGTTCCAAAGTAAAATAGGAGTAAGAGGGATAAAAAGGATGAAAAGTGTATCTTTATTGGTTATAAAGATGGTGTGGAAGGTTATAAAAATTTGGAACCCAGAAACCAAGAAGACTGTTTACAATCGAGATGTTGTTTTCAGAGAGGTAAAAGATGTTTCCAATCAGGAATTCCTACCAATGCAAGATGAACCTAATAAAATAGAGCTTGATTTGGATGATGCAAAATATGAATCATTTGAAGAAGAGGAATAATAATAAGAAGAAGAAGAACCTCATACCCCAATATTGAGGAGATCGGTGAGAGATAAAAGACAACCAGAAAGGTATATTTCACCTGATTTCCATTCCAAATTTTCTTTATCTATTATTGATGATGATCCACAAAATCCATCAATGATTCTATCTTCTTCTCTTTGAACTCAACTCGAGTTCTCTCCTGTACACTATGCACACGCTCAATGCCCTCTTGGTAGAGCTTCTCCAGAATCCTCAGTGATTCTGATCTATCCTCTTCCTGAACTCAAAATAGAGTCCTTCTTCCTCGATGCACTCTGTGCGTATGCTCAATGCCCTCTTGGAAGAGCCCCCACAGAACCCCTTAGTAGTTTTGTCTTCTCTGTGCTTTCCTCTACACAGTTCTACCTCCAAGGTATTCAACAACCTTGAGGCTTTTATTGAGTCTAAGCCTTCAGCTGGTGTGCCCTCTTGGCACATCTTTTTCTAAACCCACAGAATTCATAAGTGCACTCCCACACTGGCTTTTAGAGACTGCAACACTCTGTCATGCAATCCTTTCATGAAGCCTCAAAGAACCCCAAACCTGAAATTAAAGAACCCCTAAAAATGAACATTTAACCATACATCTACAGCATATGAAAACACATGAAGACATTCATCAACATACATAGAATATCATGTAGGAATATCGGCTCTCCTCTCTACTCTGAACTTGGCTACTACTAACTCCCCTTTTCCCAAAATAGATACAAATATATTTTACATGAGGGGGCTCTTCAAGCGCTTCCCTCCATCTCACCTACCCTATTCAATTACATTGAATGGGCTGTCTAGTCCAGATCGGACCTAGATCTCAGCCTTACAACCTATTTAAGGTGACTTTTATCTAAAGCCTACTCATACACATGGATTTATGGCTACACGGCCTTACAAGCATTTAACACATTTAATCAAATTCAAAATTTGAAATGAGAGGGCTACACCTCTCCTCTCCCATTGAATGCACACTGAGTTGGCTGGCTGGCCCATGGATGGATTTGGAGCGATGCTCCTGCAACATACTCCTCTTCTGTGAAAAATTCATGAGCTCCTGCTCATGAGATTCCAAGCCTCGCTGTTGAATCTTCATGGATCCCAAAAAATCCTTTGGTGTTGTCCATATGCTCCTCTATTCTGCTATTGCTGCTACTGTTGCTTCCGCTGCCCTAGTGCTCTTCCAGGCTCTCCTCTACTCAGCTTCTCTCTGTTGACCTCTTATGGTTATTTTATCATCAATTTTTTGATCTCATCGATCACCTCATCCAGCTGCTATAGTGGCTGGATCTATCCTTGTAGTCTCCTCTGCTGCAATTCTGTCTACTCATCAGTGGGTAGATCAACATGATGTCACATGCTATCTTCTCCATCTGTTGTGGCCTTAACTTGCCACTCTGCTCCAGATTTCAATTCTGCAGTCTCCTCTTGACTGACCTGTTGTTCAGACACCATTTCTGACAACTCAAATTATTCTATCTCTCCTTGTGTTGGCTCAATTCCAACTCCTTCAAGATGCTCCTCAGCCTGGAAATATTCTTCATATAGCTGAAAATTCTGAGTGATTCCTCATAATGATCCTCTGCTATCATCTCCCTGGTTATCTTCTCTCGGTATTCATCTTCTAGCTCTGGATTTTGCAACCAATTCTCCAACATCTCCAACTCCATCTCCGATGGAGTGATCACCTTATCTCCATGCTCTTCTTTCGTTGTCATCTTCAGTGCTGCAGTTGTCCCCTTTTCATCTGCCTCGCTAAAATATTTGAGCCATTCCTCATAATGCTCCTTTTCCTTTGCCTAGGCAGCCTCTGATATCTACTCCACCACCTTGAAATTCATAGTTGGTTGTATTTCTATTGTTGTTTCATTGGCAATACGCACGCTGGCCTCAACTGGGCTGTATGGCAAGAATACCTCGAATCCTCCGATGATTAGAATGCCCTTCTGATATTCCTTCTCTGTCAGATCCTCGAGCTGATCTGAACTCACCTCTGAGTTCATGAGACTTTCAGAAAGTCTCATCTTTTTTCCCCTGCCCACCTGGCAATACGGGATTTCTTTGCTTCCCTCTTGGCAGTCTATGAGATCTTCAACTCCCATCTCATTGCCCTCTTGGCAATCTGAACCTTCTTCACTACCCTCCTAGCAGTCTTTGAGATCTTCAGTTGTTCTCATATTATCTCCCTCCTGGCAATGTGAAATTCCCTCACTATCCTCCTGACAATCAATGAGATCATCCACCAGTGATTGTTTTTCATTACTCATCTGGAAATTGGAAATTTCCTCTCTGCCCTCCTGGCAGTCACTGAGATCATCCAGTGATCCCTTCTCATTGCCTTCATCATCACTGAGATTCCTCCCATATTCTGGTTCACATACCTGAACCAATTTATCCTCTGGTTCATTGAGGTCTTCAGCACACCTCAACCATCCTTTCAATAGCCTCTGTTGTCTTTTGGCCACCAATTTCCTGAGTAGCCATTTTTCCTTTGTCTTCATGGGCCATTCATATACCCATCTTGACTTTGCATCCTGCTGCATTTGAAATGAAATATTTTCCGTTCTAGCTCTAATCTCAATGACATCCTTATCCATCGCATATTTTCTCTGCTGCTGATGGATCTTCTTTCCATCGCGTATATGGCCTTCACTAGCCATTTTCTGCCTTCTACCTGCCCTCTTGGCAAGTTATCTATCACGCTGCAACTCTGAGTGTTTGTCATTTTTTCCTACATTCCTCTTGATTGTTTACTTGTTTTCTTCACACCTGCAACAATCTCTACAGAGCTTTAATACTCTGTCTTCCTCTGCAATCTGCCTCTGTCACCTACAAAATTCAAATCCCTCTCTAATACAACTTGATGTAGATCCTCAACCCTCAGGCCGAGATCCACCACAGGATCATTCCAAACCTTTTCCCTGAGTCAGATTAACTCTTTGGGTTCCCCACAATGAATATCCCACACACACCTATAGGTGTAATCCACAGTTCCTTCAACTTCCCATAGCCTCCAACATGACCGTGATCCTTTCCTTACCAAAAAATTGGATTTCGAGACTCCCCGAGTCCTGTTGTCGAGAGTCTCTGCCTCCTCAATCCTCTGAAACCCAATATGATAAAATGGATTTATCAACATCTAGTCCTGGGAAACCCTTCAGTCCATGTGACCATATTCCTCATGACCATAGCCTAACTCCAAAGGCGCATCATGTTTTGGAACTTTGGGACTTCCAACGTGAAGTGTCCCAATCCCTTGTCTTCGGGATGGCCGAAAATTCGATTCCTAAAATCCCGATAATAGGTGTGACTGCAACCCCACTCCTCGCTATGTCGCATTTCGTAACTTTGAAACTCTCGATGTCAAGTGCCCCGTCTTCTAGTCATCGGGACAGCCAAATTTTCGATCCCTGAAATGTTAAAATCCTTGGCCACTTCCTCCTTCAAAGGGTGTGTCTCACTTTCGCGACTTTGGGGGTTTCAAATCCAAGATCCCTGGAATTCTTATCTTTAGGATTTCTGAAATCCTGAACCCTAGTATACCGAAGCCTGCAACCCTGTTCCGTAGCCCGGCGCTATTCCTTCAACGCTTTCAGGATTTTGGGAATTGGCTTTTCGACCATCCTGAAGATAAGGGATTGGGACACTTCACATTGAAAGTCCCAAAGATACGAAATGCGATGCGCCTTTGGAGTTAATCTATGGTCACAAGGAAGATGGCCACATGGACCGAAGTGTTTCCCGGGACTAGATGTTGTTAAAGCCATATCACCATATCTGGTTTCAGAGGATCGAGGAGGCAGAGACTCTCGACAGCAGGACTCGTGGAGTCGTGGGAAAGGTGAAGGACCAGTGGATCACACCTGTAGGTGTGTGTGGGATATTCCCTGTGGGGAATCCAAAGAGTCAATCCGACTTGAGGAAAAGGTTTGGAATGATCATGTGGAAGATCTCTGCCCAAGGGTTAGGGGTCTACATCATGAGAGATAATTTTTCAAAAAACCCAGAGGAAACTTTTTGCACTTCCTGAAGCTAAGAATCAATATGCTCTTGCATGAAACCCACATATTAAATATATAGTAGATTGATCGGACCTGAAAAGGCTAATGTTTAAGATCTTAGACAACCACAATGACACAAAAGCAGGACATACACGCAGTGGGAAAGTATTCCGAGGAGTTCACCTTGAGAACGTGTTTAAGAAAAACTATGGAGAAGAGGGTTCCTATAGTGGAGAAGAGGTAGATCTAACCGATGAAGAGAATCTAGAGCCCACCAGAACAAAAGAAGGGGAAGTTGAAGAACTACGCCAAAGAGAGCTAGAAACCTGAGGAACTGTGTGAACTACTGAAGTAAGTAATGTTGATCCTCCTGTTGTCCCAACAATACTTAGCAGTTAGAAGAGTTAGAACCACCAGAGTCTTCAGACGAGAACTCTAGTTAGCTTTATGGCAGATGAAATGAGACTCCCTATATTTAGAGAAGATGGATCTAAATATCTAGATCAACATTGGTTTCTGTGTGAGGTCGTATGGAATATTAAAAGTATCACCGATGAAGCCATCAAGACAACCCAGTTCAGCACTATGCTAAGGGACCGCACATTGAGCTTGTACATGAAACTTGTCCAAGGAATCGCACATCCTAAGCCCCTAAATGAGATCAAGAATCCATTGATTGCAGAGTTTAATAAACCTAAGTCGGAATCACAATGTATTACGGAACTAAAAGAGATTAAACAAAAGGTAGCAGAACCTATTTGGGAGTTCGACCAAAGATTCAAGACTCTGACAGGTTGATTAACTTTCTAGATCCTCGACGAACTGAACAAAGAATGGTTCATTGCTGCACTGCTACAACACATAAGAGTCACTTTAATGCAGAAGAAGATTGCATCTCAGGTAAAATATTTGGAGTTCGCCATGAAGCTTGAATCAACATCGATGGGAGAATCTAGCTCAAGCATTAGCCAAATCATGAGCTAGCTAACTAGTTTGTCTTACAGGTCGAGGATATGAAGAAAGATAAGGGAAAAGACAAAAGGGAAGATATTTCATGTGTTAGATGCAGATCTCAAGGCCATGATAATGAACATTGTCCCTTATTTCATGAGTACTTGGCATCAGGGGCACTGAGCCCCTTAAAGCAAGTTAACCTACCTTGGTGCGATGTATGCAGAAATAGGCATTGCCCAGGCGAGTGCGACTACATGCAAAAGTATGTCTAGACACCCACAATCCTGTATTATACATTCTGTAAATCAGTAGGGCATGATGATCGGGATTGTAGAGCTTATGATCAAATGCATGAAAGGTCAAGAGACATATACAAGATTCAAGTTGAAGTACAACAAGAAGGAAACACTCTGCAGTACAACTCTCCAGGGAGAGGAAATTTCACTCCTCGCAGTGGCTACAGAGGACGAGGATGAGGAGGAAGTATGGGCCGAGGCCTAGGACAAATAATCTATTACAACTGCATGCAGCCAGGACATTTAGCAAGGGATTATCAGAATCCCTGCACAACATGCAGTTACTGTAACTCCTTCGAGCATGTCATAAAGGAATGCCCTCTGCTGTTGGCTAAACTTTAGGAAAGATGAGGACCTCAGCAGAACCCACAAGTACAACTGATATATGATGAACCTCACAAATCAGACCCTAGATTTGTTGTTATCACTCGAGGAGGCGTTGCTATAGGAGAAGACAAAGAAGCCCAAGGAAAGATTGAAAACAACCACGGAGTCTAGAAAGCTACAGAAAATGCCCCAACGTTCGATGCTAAGAAAGAAAGATGGATATTTGAGGAGGCAAGAAAAGAGTTCAAAGGAGATCAAGGATCTTCATCAAAGAGACAACCAGAAATCAAAGAATATGGCATGACTCAGGAGTTTGATCTATCTGATCACCAACAGAAGGGAAAGAGGTAAGAAAAATCATGGAATTCTTGTACACTTGTGTTATGTTGATTCAAGATAAAGGTGATGTATGAGAATTATAAGATTTAATCAAGCAGTATGAACTAGGAAAAATAGACCCTTTACTAAATAGAGCAGTGCACCAAATTGGAAAAGGGAGAAGGAAAAATAAAGAATTACACTTGAATGCTCAGATAGGAGAGTATGAGATAGACTATGTGGTCCTTGACTTAGGGTCAGAGGTCAATGTCATGATGAAGCAGACTTGGGCACTGATGGGAAAAACCAAGATGATATATTCCCCTATCAGGCTTCGCATGGCTAATCAGCAAGCTTTCAGCCCATTTGGATGATTAGAGCATGTCCCAATGGACATCGATGGAGTAAGAACCTTTTCATATTTTGAGGTAATTGAAATTGTTGATGATAGTTTCCCTTACCCTGCATTGTTAGGAATTGATTGGGCCTTCGACAATTCCACTATTGTTGATATAAAGAAAAGACGCATGACATTTGAGAAATCTATCCTTAGTTTCATTGCACCTTTAGACCCAAATGAGGGTCCATGATATACAAAACCTATCAGAGAAGAGGACCATGCATTTGAACTAGAAAACATCTACAAATTAACAGCTAGACAACAAGATTATATCAACCCTACGACTGACGGGAATCTGAGCTGGAGAAGTGACATCACATGTTCATCCAACTCAGAAGAAGTGTTGGAGAACTGGAAGAACAAGATGTACGAAGTATCTACAAGAATATTTGTTAGGCTAACTAGCAAAGTTCGCTGGATTGGCACAATAGTGAGTACTCTACCCACATTTGATGGGTTGAACCCCTTAGAGAACTTTTTATCAAAATTTGAGACAAGTGTACCAACACTACAGAGGCTATTGGAAATGGATGAGGCCATGAAAGCCACACCAGCAAGATGGTGGGGGACACATAAAAGCAATATTACAGACTAGACATAATGTCGAACTTTGATGACAGTGTGGTTTTCAACACAAGTAGGAAGTTGCAAAGCAAGGTACATAGGTCAAAGCTTCCCAAAGGACCATGTACGAAGCTACGAAGAGGCATGGAGTGACATTCCTAGAGAAAAATGGGTACACAGATTCATCAATATACTGGATACCACCCCGATTAACCAATACCTTTGTTGTCGCAAGAGTTGACTCTAGGCTGTAATAGAGCCAAGCCTTAGCACATTTTAAAAAGAAAAAGTTATTTATTGTTTAGAACTTGACTTGGGTTGCAGCAAGATGAACCCTGAAAATTTATTTTGAGTGCACTTCTGACCTAATACACTCAGAGACAGTTCTCTAAACAGCCAAGGGCTCTTTACTCAGGAATATTCAATGATTACAGTAAGAAGGCCAGATTTCTTATTAGAAAAATTGTTTAATCAGGTTTGGGGGTTGATCCAGGAAAACATTCCATTGGGCATGGAGTCAAGTGAAAACCACAGAAAGGAGATCATAACAGGGATCACATTACTTGCAGAAAATGAGGCAAAGTAAGTCTTTCTTTCAACTATAAATAATCATGACTTAATAGCAGAAAAAGAAAAGGAAAGGGCCATCACAGTGAAAGCATCAATCAAGGAGGAATTTTCACTATGACTTTGGAAGAAAAAACTAAAGGCTGATGGCTAGATACAGAGCAATAATCTGGAGTGAATTCTGAACAATCATCATGAAAACAATACTTTTATCAACTGCGTGTAAGGAGCATTTAAAATGAATTCCAAACATATTTAACTCAATCGACAAAAGAACAGATAGATAATAGGACAAAAAGAGGACATAGCGAAAGAAATGACCGTAATGAATCTCATAATTTAAAGAAAACGCGTCACTGTGTATAATTCCATTTCTGGTTCCCAAAATAACTCTGCGTTCCACACAGGAGCTCTCTACCCTCAGAGCTTCTTCCCCGGCTTCTTCGCTCCCCCTTTTTACAATGGATTCATTTCTATATAAATTCCATCTCAAGGAGGTTGAAACCGTCTCATATCATAACTTACAATCAACTAATTTCAACTGTCTTTTAACTAACAGTAATCTGAACTAAATTAAAAGTACAGCATAAATGCTAATTTCTGAACTGTTTATTTGATCTGCCTCCATGCGCAAAAATCTCTGCAGTTGTCGGGTAGTTATGAAAGCTAGTGGTCCTCTGAAATATTTAGTTATTTTAGGTTCTGCGTTAGATTTGTCATCCTCATCTACATACACGTCCCCATTTTCTGCTGCAGTCAAATCAATGTTAGATGCAGCTTCAGTCCTTGTTTGGGTTTCAGCCAATTTCCTCATGGCTTCATATACCTCTTGAGGTTTATAGTATATGAGTTCTACACATTTTAAGGCCACCTTTGCAACTGCCCTCATATCTTGGACCCTCTCAGCATAATCCTGAACATTCTAAGCAAGGACCATAAATAAAGGTTCATCTTGGAGCCTCTCAACATACTCCCTAGTGTGGGAATCTATGCATTGCAATCTTTTAAAGAGTTCATTGTCAATTCGGTCAAGAAATGCAACTATATTACCCCACACTCGAATTGTTCCCTCGTGATCTTTTCCTTTCTGAGTATCCTTCTCGTCAGGCTCCACTTAATCATCCACGACTATGTTTGGGTATTGAGATAGAATATCAGGCATGACAAGAAGATTCTATAAACATTTCTTCCGAACGGGAATTGGCATATGTGTGCTAAGACTAGGGTTTACATCAAACTGTGCAGATACAACACTGACCAAAAACTCTAGCTTTTGTGCAGGGGTTTTTTGCCGCCCTATTCAGGTATGTGAGTTGTTCAACTTGATCGAGCCTTCCTGTTCCTTTTCGACCACGAGCAACAACTATTTCTTTAAACTTCTTATCGATCATTTCCCATGTAATCTCACTCGGGTCTCGCATAAACTTCTTGTCCATTAACTTATCCCTCTTACTTTTCTTCTTCTCCCATTTTGAAATTTTGAAGTTCTAAGCACGTCAATTTTCCCGTCGGCTTTCGGGCTTTTGTAGGAAATGGTGTAGTGTAAAAAACGATAAGTAAAAGCCCGAAATCCCGTGATTGGTCCACGTTTTATGCACGTGGCATGCGTTGGTGTTTCGGCAGTTTTCTCGTGTTGAATATTTCTTAGGTGATGTTGACCAGATTCTGAAAACGAGTTGACAGGAAAAACTACTAATTTCCATTCAGATTGCTTCGATCTTCGTATATATTCGCTTTGATATTTATTCTGTCTGCATACGCCTCCCTTTACTTTAATAATATGAATTTATTCCGTTTGCACAAAATTTCGTTGGTTATATTGCTGATAAAAATCGTTTGGAAGTAATTCTGTCCAATGCAGATAACCAGCCATGGATCAAGACGATGAGAGGCACTGTGTTCTTGGAATCGAAGTTGCTGTGTCACCTTGCCCTTTTTTTTTTGGAAACTTAAATCTCCCCTTTCTCTTTCCATAACAGCGTAAATCCCTACTGTATTGATGGCAGCGATCAGTATTTCAATGATTCGTTTCTCTGTGGGTGTTGGGATTTCAATCGCTTTAGCTCAGGATGAATGACACCATAACTTTCGTAGGCTGCGGACGCTGACCTTCTTCCCATTCGAGTTCCCACTCATTTAGTAACCATTTTGCAGATCTGTATAATGTGAATTCGACAATAAATAGTTATGAAACAACTATTTCTAGGTTTTCTCTTGATCCGAACTATTTATATCAAGAATAATGCTGAACAATTTTGAAACTTGGAAGGTAGCTCAATGACTCTCCTCTTCATTGAGACTTGAATTATTCATCTCCATGCAATGTAAGCCAACTAAGATGATCCTTATTCTTTGAGTAGATAGTGTGTATACACTATCCAACATAGGCTTCAACATTTGCTCGTTGAGACTTGGAACTCATATTCTTCCTTTGTATGGAAAGTTGTGTAAAACTATGACGTAGAGGTAAGTACAGAGCCTCCAAACCAAATTGCAAACCGCTGGATGAATAACCAACTACATGGACATCTACTGACTGTGATTTTACAGGTACAATGTGTGTAATCCCATTTTTAGCATCCACTTAGAAGTTCTGTACCCAACAACAATAGTAAGGACAGCCTCTACAACTATATAAAGACCTGGAACATTAAATATTTCAAACATTATTTCTCTAGTGTATTCAAGGTTTTTAGGAGCAGTAAGAGGACTCTCAGTTAAGAGGAAATAGTGATCCTCATACACATTTGGGATGAGGACACTAAGTAAAGAAAAATTCAAACTCTGTTACAACAACCTTCAAGCAGAGGTGTGCCTTGTCACTTCAGAATGGGAAGGTATGATCCAAAATTTTATAACCACCTTTTTGTTTGATAGTGAATTTCCTTCTGTAGATAAATCACTACAGATGGTGAGACAAAAATTATTTAAGGAGGCATATGGGCTCCCTTTGGAGAAAGAAGAGGATGAATGGACTGCACCACTCCAGAAACTGCAGACCTACTACAACATTAATGTTGACGAAGATGATGATCCAAGGAAGGTGAATATTGCAGAAGAAGAAGGTGAGAGAGATGTGGAAGTACTAGTAATTGAACTTCCATTCATTGGACAGCCAATAAAGATAAAGAAAGTCAATATCAAGACAGAGGGGACACCAAATATTGCCAATGTCGGAGATTATTGGGATGCTGCTACCACTGACAAAATAACAGAACTATTGCACGAATATCAGGACTTGTTCCCAACCAAGTTCACTTATATGAAGGGAATCAAAGGACCTATGGGAGAAATGAGAATACCTTTGAAACCAGATGCGAATCCAGTCAAGAAAATACCCTACATAGTGAACCCGAAATATAAGGAAAAAGTGAATATTGAGCTCGACGGAATGCTGGAAGAAGGGATTATTGAACTTGTCAAAGAGTCGGAGTGGATTAGCCCCATGGTAGTGCAATATAAGAAGATAGGTGAGATCTGGATTTGCATAGATCTCAAGAAGATGAATGATTCTTGTCTACGTGATCATTTCCCTACACCTTTCACAAACAAAGTGTTGGATAATGTGGGAGGCCAAGAAGTATATTCTTTTACAGATGGGTTTTCAGGATACCATCAAATCCACATCACCAAGGAGGACCTTCATAATCCTACGTTTTCCATAGAGTGGGTGTAAGGTAGCTAGAGAGGTAGTGGGGGGGGCCAGAGGGCCCATAGTGATAATAGTGGAGGTCATTCAATGTAAGGTGGACTAGGTCCACTATATTATTAAATAAGGCCCACTATGGTAGTTAGATAAAATAAATCGATAATTAGATATAATAAATGTAAAAGGACTTTTTAGAAGGTTCTACTTCTAGAAGATTCCTTCTCTAGAATGTTCTTAGGTGATGGTAGCACTATATAAAAGGGTTCAAGCAATGTAATGGGACATTAATAGAAGTATTATATTTGGAGTGGTAGCTCAATAAGAGGATGCCCCCTTGAAGAGGCAAGTGAATAGGAGAGGATCCCTTCCATAATAGGATCCATTGTATGGTGTTGCCCTACCTCAAGGGTTTCTACAATAAAGTTGTAGTTTTCTATATGGTTTCATATATCTTGTGTGGTGATTTTATTCAGATATATTTGGATCTATTGTGATATTTTGTGTTCAGGTATTTGGTTCTTAACAAGTGGTATCAGAGCACTTTCCTTGGCAGTCATTGTGGGCAAATATTTTTTATTTTTGCAGATTTTTTTTCGGAGAAGAAAAAAGAGGGTTGCGACATTCCAAAACTTTTAGTTATATTTCTCTTCAAAATTTGCAAAAAAGGGTTGTATATCTGAGTTCCTCTTAGAAAAACACCCAAATTCAAAAAAAAAAATGTCCGAAATGGAGCCCGGGAAGTCAATATATTGAAGTTTTAAAATCTGCAAATTTTCAGGATTTTTTCTGCGGACGGCGGCGAGAAATTTTTTATTTCTGTAGAATATGGAGGCCGAATTTGTCCAAATAAATTACATATCTGAGTTCCTCTCACAATTTCACCCAATTTCAAAAAACAAATCATCCAAAACGGAGTCCAGTAAGTGAAGTTATGAGCATTTTAACTTCAACAGGTTTTAAGGGTTTTTCCAGAAAAAATCGCGATTTTATGCCAAAACTTATTGGGTCTATTTTTTGGGTTTTTTCATGACGGTTGTAGTAATGAAGAGTTCATAGGGTGATCAGATGGATATTTCCTCTCAAACCTTGAAATAAATTCTTGAATCATTCAAAGCCCAATTGTTTCACATATTGGATGACAGATTGGATGCAATTGTACATGGCCTCATAGAGGACCTCACAGATAGACTCAATGATAGTTTTCGTAGTATTCAATATTCATTGAATAAAATGAAGGAGAGATTTCTTATGGAGGGCCTTAGGGATGATTATAATCAAGAAATATATGCTTGGTATGATTTTGAGGCCGATTGTGATGATTGGTATATGGATAGTTGTCATTTCTGGGATGACAACCACTTTCATATTTTATTTGATGACTCTAATCCACCTTCTATAGAGAGCATCAATGTGACAAATTGAGATCCAATGATTATTACCAGTGTCCATCCTGCATATTCTATAGTGGTATTATTCCTTTCATATTCTACTACGACCCTTTTCCACTATGTGGATGGATCTTCTTATTTGGATTCACATGATAGGTGTCAGTCTTTGGAACATCATTTGGAGATGGTTATTGGGTTCCAAAATCTTCCACGGGGAGTTCACATGAGCACTTGGACATGGGACCCGAGCTTACAATGGTGGTTGGACTACTTCAGCATGGTGGTTTTCCTTTCTACATGGGACCTTGGTTCTTTAGTCTTCTTCAGCATTATGGTCCACAATTATCCATGGGACCCTGGTATATGGTTGTACATCAAGCGTTGAGGACAACGCTTTCATAAGGGGGATGGAATGTAAG
>ML785333.1:252934-306789 GCA_009831015.1 Picea engelmannii
CTGCCAGTCTAATTTTAGACTGAAAGTCCTTCCACCATCCAGAGTGATTAGAGACACCCAACTGCCAAAATCTTCCAGACTTGTCAAAACCCTGGATTTAGCAATGTTAAGCTCCGTTGATTTTGTATTATAGCCATTTGATGTTGGCCACCCCAATCGCATTGTAAATGGAATTATTCTTGCTTTTCTTAAACAAAAAAATGATTAGTAACCCAAGGGCGTTGTGAATGGCATCATTCAAGCTTTTCTTCAACAAAAAAAAACGATTGGTAACCCAAGGGCGTTGTGAATGGCATCATTTGTGTGTTTCTTACCAAAAACGATTGGTAACTGCTACTGCTAGTCATGGTCGTGGCTAAGGGAGAGCCAACATGCCATAGACGTGTCCCCAATGTTCCATAGACGTGTCCTTCTTGGTTTATAGACGTGTTCCAATTGGATCGCCTCTATTTTCGCCATTGCCTCTGCTCTGTTTCAATGGGGGCGCTTGGAACGACTAGAGCATTCCTTCAAACGTTTCAAAAGGGTTTCAAACGTTTCAACTGGGTTTATATCCTCTTTTTGTTTTCTTGAAACATTTCAAATGGATTTATTCCCTCCTTTTTCCTTGAATATCTCAACCTCCCTTCAACCATTTCAAAATGGGTTTACTCCCTTTTTTCTTGAATAACCAAACGCCCTTCAAACATTTCAAATGGGTTTACTCCCTTTTTTCTGAAGCTTCTTCTGCCAGTTCTCTTGTGCGTGCTCCATAACCAACCAATCGATTGCCATCATCAAGGACAATAACCAACCGATTGCCATCAATGACAACCTTGACAGTCTACGTAATCTTTGCTATAGCCATATTTCCAATAGCACCGCGAGATGAAGAAGGAAAGACAAGTTGGCGAAGCCCGGAAAAAATGGTTCAAGTTGACCTAGGGTTGTAGACACCTAGGGTTTTGGTAATTAGGGTTTTGACACCTAGGTTTTGACCTAAGGCTATCAATGAGGGATTATAATGTATAAATAGAGGTTGAGAGAACTTACGTCATGTTGGTAGTATTGTTAAGCCTTGTTATTGGTTGATTGTTCATTGAGAGAATGTTGTACTGTGAGTAAGAGAAGTGCTGAGAGAGAGAGCCTTCTGATATTGTAAGATCTTCAGCTGTGTGCGAAGATCAAGTCTTGCAGCTAGGTGCATAGCAAGGGAGAGAGAGGATCTATTGGCCAAGAGCGTAGATCATAACTGTAAACTTTATGTTAATATATCATAAGAATATTTCTATGGACGTAGTCCTAGAGAGAGGGTGAACCACGTACATTTGTTGTTGTGTGTGTGATTGATGCTTTGAGCTCTGTTGTTGTTATTTGTTTATCTTCATTATTGTATTAAATTAGATCTATAGTTGTGAAGGATAGATCTAGCTATTTGAATAGTAGATACATGTTAGGTTGATGTTGTAATAAGAACCACTTGATATTCCCCTAGTTGTATACATCTCTGTCCTACAACCCCCTCATAGCTTCTTTGGGTGAGACTGCATCTGCTTCGCAGGTGTTGTCGAAAGCGCCAGTAGCTAGGGCTTGTTGGTACGCTCTTGAGCATTGAACCCTGGGTCTACCTCTGTCCCAACATGGAGTGTTGGCACTCTGATATCAAGGACAATGGAGCGCTCTGCTGAAAAAGATCAGAAAAATTCCCAGAAACTCAAAAACTCAAGGAAATTCAGTCAATCAGGGTGATCATGATGACATAAAGAGGCAATAAAACAAATATAAGAATAAAAAAGACAATATGGGGAAATTCAAGTGAGTTGGAAAAGGGATAAAACAATATCTGGGAAAGGAAACAAAAATCAGAGCTCCTCCCCAATGGAGTCATCAATTTTTGTTGTAGGTGAATCCCCCTATGGACAAGTGGATTCCCTCTTGGTCTCTAGACTCCTAAGACCAAGACATAAAATTTATTAACATGGACACTGAATTCCTTTTAGATCTAATCAATCTAATAAATTAAAGAGAAGAAGAAATATATGTACCTTATTAACGACGTCTGTCCTTGCAAAGTCCTGGTTGAGCTTCAATCCTGACTGATAGGTCCTGTAGGACAAACAAAGATACAATGGACCTACTACTCTACTAATATTAGCTCAAATATAGATCCATCTACTGTAGAAAAATGCATATGGAACAAGCATAAGTTTAAAAGAAACGGGCCAAGCATTGATTATTAATGAGAACAAGTAAAAGTACTTACAATCCTTTGATGAAGGTGAAGCAGCTTCTTCCAGTTCTCCTTGTCCAACCCCTTTGCTCAAGTAATCTAAATTGATTCCTCTGATGAAATCTCACTTATGATATCATAAGTGTCACATCTCCAATCTCTTATGTTCATACCACTTACAGGATCATAAGTTTGGTATCAATCTCTAGTATCTTCCTCATGTACCTTTCACCATGAGAAGGCCTCCTTGTATAGCCTTGGAGAGGTCCAACCACTTGAGATATATTTGGGATAAGTTGAGGATTCCTCTTCTTCAGTTGAGGATCTTCCGTAAGATCATGCCTTGACCATCTATTCGAATCCAACCACCTTCAGGAATTGAGGGATTCTTCCCTGATTTGTCTCAACAAACCCAAAACTTGCTCAGAAAAGGGTAACGCTCCCCCAAAAGGGTGCATAGGATGCTTAAACAAACCCCCAAATAGGTTCATCTTGTTCCATCACTCCCTTATAGTGGTTAGGGGAGCGCTCCTCTCCAAAATCCATCTTTTAGTGGTTCTTTCAATGGCAAAAATTTTGTACTCCCTGTCAAGTGATTTCTCTTCTTCAAAACTAGTCTTTGAGGTGTCTTAAGTGCCCTTATGATGTCGTTAGAGGAACGACATAGGAAATATGGAAGTATTATGTTTGTGACACTTTCAACACTTATTTTCAATATGCAACACTTGCAGACAAGATGCAACATTTACAACACTCGTAATGACGACACTTGTAACATTATTGAAGTGATTAATTTTGATGTGTAACAGGTATGTGTTATATTGTTTGCATGTGTGTGTGTGGGTGTGTTAGATTCAAAAACTGCATCCGATGATTCCTCTATTAGTTCTCTTTATGTCATGTGCATCAGGCACTTTCCTAGAGGGGTCCCAGGGGGGGTAGGTATGCCCCCCCTTGGTTACGCACATGTGGTATCAGAGCTTGTTTTTGGCTTCAGAGGGATGCCTTTGTTGTTGAGGGTTTGGCTCGGTCTTGATAGATCAAATTTATCTTGGGTCTATGATAAACCTGGGTTTAGTGGGAGCTTTTGCAGTGGTGATTTGAGTGCATAAAGAGGAATGGCAAGCTCTTCTAGAATCAAGATAGAGAAGTTCAATGGTAAAAAAATTGAGCTATGGAAGATGAAGATGGAGGACCTTCTTGTAGATAAAGAACAATGGATCACTATGGATCCCGGTACACATCCTATTGGTACATCGTCTACTAGCACACATGCTACTAGTACACAACCTACTAGTACAAAAACTACTAGTACAGCACCTACTGGTATGTCGAAGGAATATTGGGAGAAGTTGGACAGAAGAGAAAGGAGTATTATTCGAATCTTCCTGGAAGATTCGGTGTTGTTGAATGTCTTAGGAGAATCTACATCCAAGGAACTATGGGATAAGTTGGGGAATTGTATCAATAAAATTCCCTGGTAAACAGGTTGTTTATTCAAAATAAGTTGTATCATCTTAGGATGGAAGATGGAGATTCTGTGACAGACCATCTAAATGCCTTTAATACTCTGGTAAGTCAACTTGTCTCTCTTAAAATTACGATTGTAGAAGAAGACAAGTGTATTACTTTGTTATGTTATTTTCCAGACTCTTGGGATAATCTGGTTGTAGCAATAGTTAGTACCACTCAATCTACATTGAAGTATGAGGATGTAGTTTCATCCTTGTTATCTGAAGAGATGAGGTGGAAAAGCACAGAAAGTCATAGCACAGATGCCTTATTTGTAAGAGGTCATACCGAAGACATGAATCCTGGTAATCCTTCAGGGGGGAGACCTAAATATACAGGTAGATCTAAGTCTCTAAGAAACACTTTGAGGAAATGTTGGAAGTGTGGTAAAACAGGGCATTATAAGAAACATTTCATGTCTAAGAAGATTTAAAAATGAAAGGGATCTGATAGTACCTCTTCCATAGAGGAGAAAACCTCCACTGAAAAAGGAGGTGATTTTTACCTGGAATCTACAGGTACACATGCAAACCATGATGTATTGTTGATCGAGTCAGGTGCATCATACCATATGACTCCTCACAGGGAGTGGTTCTCTGAATATGAAAAATATGATGGTGGTGATGTATTCCTAGGAGATGACTCGATAGCCAAAATCATGGGATTTGGAAGGGTTAAGTTGTTGCTAAAATATGGAAGGATTAGAACTCTCCCCGAGGTTATACACATTCCAAAACTTGCCAGGAGCCCAATATCTATAAGAAAGTTGGATGATGCAGGCATGGATACTATATTTGGAAATAACACTTGCAAGATGGTACGAGGATCAATGGTGTTGATGAGGGGAGTTCGGTATGGAACTATGTACAAGTTGTTGGGAAGAACTTATACTAATGGGTGCAATGGTTCTATTGTCCCTAAGAAGAGAAATGAAGGAGACAAGACCAATACTGTCCTAGAAAAGAAGACCATGTTGTGGCATCAAAGACTGGGGCATATTGGAGAAAAGGGCCTTCGAACACTACACGATAAAGGTATGGTTGAAAGTATGTCTAATTGCACTCTAGATTTTGATTTCTATGAACATTGCATATATAGTAAGAAGAATCGAGTTGATCTTTGAACATTGCATATACTATATTTCTGTGAACATTGCTACAAGATCAAAGGGGATCTTAGAGTTGATACACAGTGATGTGTTTGGACCTGTTCCTGTTCCATCCCTAGGTAAATCTATGTATTATGTTTCATTCATAGATGATTTTTCAAGGAACACATGGATTTATTTTATTAAAAAGAAAGTTGAGGTATTTGATAAATTTAAAGAGTTTAAGTCTCTGGTAGAAAATCGGACAGAGAATAAAATAAAGGTATTAAGAACAGATAATGGTGGATAATTTTGCGGAAATTAATTCAAAGAATTCTGTAAGAAGTGTGGTATAGCAAGGCAAAAGAATACTCCATACACTCCTCAGTAGAATGGAGTTGCAGAAAGGATGAACATAACACTAATGGAAAAAGAAACGAGCATGCTCAGTGGTTCCGGGTTAGGACAAGAATTATGTGTAGAGGCAGTGGGTACAACATGTTACCTAGTGAATTGATCACCTTCATCGGTGTTGGATGATGAAACTCCACACGAGGTATGGTCTAGAAAGAAACCCTCTCTTCAACATCTTAGAGTGTTTGGTTGTGATTCTTATTTACATGTTCCAAAGGAAAATAAGAGTAATATGGATAAAAAGGATGAAAAGTGTATCTTTATTGGTTATAAAGATGGTGTGAAAGGTTATAAAATTTGGAACCCAAAAACCAAGAAGACTGTTTACAGTCGAGATGTTGTTTTCAGAGAGGTAAAATATGTTTCCAATCAGGAATTCCTACCAACGCAAGATGAACCTGAGAAAATATATCTTGAGTTGAATGATGCAAAATATGAATCATTTGAACAAGAGGAAGAAGAAGAAGAAGAACCTCATACCCCAATATTGAGGAGATCAGTGAGAGATAAACGACAACCAGAGAAGTATATTCCACCTAATTTCCATTCCAATTATTCTTTATCTATTATTGATGATGATCCATCGAATCCCTCAATGATTTTGTCTTCTTCTCTTTGAACTCAACAAGAGTTCTCTCCTGTGCACTATGCACACGCTCAATGCCCTCCTGGTAGAGCTTCTCCTGAATCATCAATGATTTTGATCTATCCTCTTCCTGAACTTGAAATAGAGTCCCTCTTCCTCGATGCACCCTGTGTGTATGCTCAATGCCCTCTTAGCAGAGCCCCCACAAAACCCCTCAGTAGTTTTGTATTCTCTATGCTTTCCTCTACATAGTTCTACCTCCAAGGTATTAAGCAACCTTGAGGCTTTCCTTGAGTCTAAGACTTCAGCTAGTGCGCCCTCCTAGCATGTCTTTGTCTGAATCCGTAGAATTCAGAAGTGCACTCCCACACCTGCTTTTATTGACCGCAACACTCTGTCATGCACTCCTTGCATGAAGCCTCAAAGAACCCCAAACCTGAAATTAAAGAACCCATAAAAATGTACATTTAACCATACATATACATCATATGAAAACACATGAAGACATTCATCAACATACACAAAATATCATGCAGGAAAAACTGCTTTTGATTGTATTAATAAAAATGCCTCCATTTTACAATGTGTTTTGAGCACGAAATGTAACAGAGTCTCGGCTCTCCTCTCTAATCTCAACTTAGCTACTATTAACTCCCCTTTTCAAAAAACAGATACAAAGATATTTTACATGATGGGGCTCTTCGAGCGCTTCCCTCCATCTCACCTACCCTATTCAATTACATTGAATTTACATTGAATGGGTTGTCTAGTCCAGATCGGACCTAGATCTCATCCTTACAACCTATTTAATGAGACTTTTATCTAAAGCCTACTCATACACATGGCTTTATGGCTCCACGGCCTTACAAGCATTTAACAAATTTAATCAAATTCAAAATTTGTAATGAGAGGGATATGCCTCTCCTCTCCCATTGAATGTGCACTGAGTTGGCTGGCTAGCGCATGGATGGATTTAGCGCAATGCTCCTGCATCATACTCCTATATGGTGAAAAATTCATGAGAGCCTGCTCATGATCTTCCCAGCCTCGCTGTTGAATCCTCCTGGATCCCAAACAGTCCTCTAGATTTGTCCATCTGCTCCTCTATTCTGCTACTGTTGTTGTTGTTGCTTCCGCTACCCTGGTGCTCTTGCAAGTTCTCCTCTACTCAACTTCTCTCTGCTGACCTCTTCTACTGATTTGATCATCATCTTTTTGATCTCATCAATCACCTCATCCAGTTGATATAGTGGCTGCCTCTATCCTTGCAGTCTCCTCTGCTGTAATTATGTCTTCTCATCAGTGGCTAGATCAACATGATCTCACATATTGTCTTCTCCATCTGTTGTGGCCTTAACTTGCCACTATGCTGCAGATTTCAATTCTGCAGTCTCCTCTTGAATGACCTATTGTTCATCTACCATCTTTGAAAGCTCAACTTCTTTCAGCTCTCCTTGTGTTGGCTCAAGTCTAACTCCTTCCAACTGCTCCTCAACCTGGAAATATTCTTTATCTGCTGCTGCATACCTCGGTAATGCAGTTATCATCTTCTTAGCTCCATTGTTGAAACTTCTGAGCGATTCCTCAGAATTCTCCTCTGCTATCATTTTCCTGGTTTTCTGCTCTCGGCAGTCATCTTCTAGCTCTGGATTGTGCAGCCAATCCTCCATCATCTCCAACCCCATCTCCCATAGAGTGATCACCTTATCTCCATGCTCTTCTTTCATTGTCATCTTCAGTGTTGCAACTGTCCCCTTTTTAGCTTCCTGGCTGAAAAATTTGAGCCATTCCTCGGAATGCTCCTTTTCCTTTGCCTAGGCAGCCTCTGATATCTACTCCATCTCCTTGACAGTCACAGCTGGTTGTATTTTTTTTGTTGTTGCATTGGCAATACGCACATTGGCCTCAATCGAGATGTATGGTAGGAATACCTTGATTCCTCCGATGATCAAAATGCCCTCCTGATCTTCCCTCTCTGCCAACTCCTCAGGCTGATCCAAACTCACCTCTGAGTTCATGAGACTTTCAGACAGTCTCATCTTTGTTCCCCTTCCCACCTGGCAATATGGGATTTCTCTGATGCCCTCTTGGCAGTCTATGAGATCTTCAGCTGCCATCTCATTGCCCTCTTGGCAATCTGAACCTTCTTCACTTCCCTCCTAATAGTCTTTGAGATCTTTAACTGATCTCATATTATCTGTTGGAGAACTGAGAGGGGGGGTGAATCAGTTGTTACCATGCTTAAACAATTATGCTTCTTTTAAAATCTTTACAAGGAACTCAATGATGATCACAATAATTCAAGGAAATAAACAATGGCACATTCAACATCAATCACATATGTGAGAAACACAGAGACAGATATTTCCCAAGGAAACCCATATAGG
The DNA here is from genome assembly GCA_009831015.1 of Picea engelmannii. Classification (NCBI taxonomy): domain Eukaryota; kingdom Viridiplantae; phylum Streptophyta; class Pinopsida; order Pinales; family Pinaceae; genus Picea; species Picea engelmannii. Next base: position 261,130 of record ML785333.1, read on the forward strand.
GTAAAAAACTCTTCTTCTTTATATGATAAGTATTATTTACATTTTTTACAATATCATACATATGAGCACCAACTCATTGTGAGGCTACAACCTCTGTTTTTTCAAGCTGCAACTTGCTGAGAGCACCAACTCTCTGTTTTCTCTAGCACCCACTAGAAGGAAGCACCAACTCCCTGGTTTTCTAGCACCAACTAGAAGGAAGCACCAACTCCCTAGATTCTCTAGCACCAACTAGAAGGAAGCTACAACTCCCTGGTTTCTCTAGCACCAACTAGAAGGAAGCTACAACTCCCTGTGCTCAAGCACCCACTTGAACCTCTGAGGACACTAGTCCTCCCTAGCACCTCCCTACCACTCTAGATTATAAATATGAAATACGGAAACCTATTACAGTGATATAGTGTTCAATAACAACTTACCAGTCTCATAATTGTTCTGCAAGATTTTGCTACTCAGTCTTCCTCACTGTCTTCCTGCATGCATCCGCTACCCATTCTGTTCTTCTTCCTTTTGCGCTCTATGTGCCACTCCCATTCAATGCACCTTTTGTTTTCTATCCATTTTAGCTGCTGCACCACCCCTTTACTTCTTCACACCTGCATTACTTCACCTCAGCAAAAAAATCCCTCATCACTTCTCTGTGTCGTGTTCTTATAGCTTATGTGCACCTTGTGCATGCAATATGTGCAATGCTTCTGCATCTCTTCACAGTGAGTGCTCAGTCTGATCATCATTATGACTTCTCAGCTTCTCTAGCAATTTTCTCATGCGTTCAACATCACTAGATGTCATGCTGAGATTCCTTAGCCTCTCTGGCAGTCGAGACTCTTCGTCTTCTCTAGCATAGTCTATCTTATACTTTTTGCTTTAGTTACAAACTTCAACACTCATCCACTTGTCAATCCCTCTAAGAATCATCTTCATTCACTAGAAGAAGCCTGGAGACCCTTCAGCTCCTCTGGAGATCACACAAAGGTCTCTTTGAATCCTTTGGCAGAGACCATCAATGGTTTCCAGCAGTTAGACTGTGAGGAGCAACATTAGCCCTCTGATAGTGCCCAAAATCCCCTGCACAGTTGGATTGACTTCAAGTGATCTTGCATTTATTAACCCAATTCGCATTTCAGTATTTTGGGATCCATGTGGTAAAGATTTTGTTACTCTCCATGTCCCGATCCCTGAAACTCTGAAATGGAGCTTGTCTGAACTAGCTCCTTCCTTCATCTTCTGCCGATGTGACCAAAGGTTGAGATAAAACATGTTTCACTTTTTGGCATTTTGGGATTTCGGCATTCCTATGGTAGAGTTTCTTGACATTCCATGTCCTAATATCCAAAGGTCCGAAATGGGGTCATATCAATGGTCCACACTCTAGATGATTCGATGATCTAGATCTCTTCACGATTTTGCATATCGTGATTTCAGGGTTCGCAACTTCGGGACTCCTATGGTAGGATTTCTTGACAACTCCATCTCCCTATTTTTGAAACTTTGAAAGGGAGTCGGATCAACAGTCCACACTCTAGATGATTCGACGGTCCAGATCTCTTCACGATTTTGCATATCACGATTTCGGGGTTCACGACTTGGGACTCCTATAGTAGGAGTTCTTGACATTTCCATCTCCCAATTTCCGAAACTCCAAAGTGATCAGACGACTCACATATCCCCCTGAGATGGACGGTTGACGATATTTTGGCATTTCGCATTTCGCGATTTCGGGACTCCTGTTGTAAAGAACCTTGACATTTCTATCTCCCGATATCCGAAATCCCGATAGCCAAAACTCTGAAATGGAGTTTGACCAATCAGTGTTTCCCATTTTGTGACTTCGGGACTCCTTTTGTAAAGAGCCTTGACATTTCAATCTCCCGATATATTAAATCTCGATAGCCAAAACTCTGAAATGGAGTTTTACCAATACTTCGATCTTGTCATTCGATCATTTTTTCACTGTTGGCCTTCCTGAACTTATCGACTCTGTGTGAGTTGTGTTGTTGGTCTTCTTGAAATTATTTCTATTCCTGTTTTTCCATCGATTCCATCAATGATAGGAATAATTTGATCTTTCCATAGGAATAATCTGATCTTTCCATCAATGACAAGAATACTCTACCTATTAAACATGCCAACCATCATACTCTGCCTTGTGTCTAAAAACATGCCAAGAATCTCCCCCTTTGGCATTGATGGCAACCCCATGATGCAACTACACTACTGTAACATCTTGAAATCATCACACTTTCTCCCCCTTTGACATCAATGTCAAAGAAGAGACATGCTCCCCCTAAGTTGTTGCAGTAATTTTAGGAGGCATTAGATATTCAAACAATACAAAACTCCCCCTAACAAGATGGACTCTTTTAGGTGTGAGATGAAATGACACTCAACTTCTGTCAGAGATATTCAAAAGGTGTCTTAGCTAGGGGTTTAGTAAAGATGTCTGCAATTTGTTCTGTGGTTGGAATGTACTAGACCTGAACAACCTGATTAGTGACCTGCTCTCTCAGAAAATGGTATTTTATGGGAATATGCTTGGTCTTGGAGTGGAATACAGGATTCTTAGACACGCTGATGGCACTAGTGTTATCACAATGAATTGGGATCGGTGCAGCATATTTGACCTCCAAGTCTGCAAGTGTCTGAATCATCCATAATACCTGAGTGCAATAGGTAGCAACAACAATATACTCTACCTCTGTGGTTGATAAAGAAATGGAACCTTGCTTTTTACTAATCCATGCTACTAATGAGTCACCTAGGAAGAATGCTCCTCCACTGGTGCTTTTTCTCTCATCAACACAATTTGCCCAATCTGCATCTGAATAAGCAGTTAACTGAAAATTCTGATTTATGGGATACCACAGACCATAATTCATTGTTTCTTTCAAATACCTGAATATTCTTTTAAAAGCTAGTAACTGACTCTGTTTAGGTGTAGACTAATATCTTCCAACCATTCCTACAACATGCATTATGTCTGGGCGAGATGCTGTGATGTACAACAGGATACCTATCATTGACCTATATGAACGTTGATCAACATCATGTGAGTCATCATCCTTGCTTAATCTGTAGCCAGTAACCATAGATGTGCCCACAGGTTTAGAATATTCCATTTGAAACCTTTTCAACATTTCTCTTAGATATTTTTCTTGAGAAATGAACATCCCTTCAGACCTCTGAGTAATTTGTAGACCAAGAAAAAATGATAGTTCTCCTATCATGGAAATTTCAAACTCAGATTCCATGGTAGAAGCAAACCGTTGTACCAATGGATCCTTATTACATCTAAAGATGATGTCATCCACATAGACCAATATGATGAGAAAATTATTATCCTCTATTTTAATATACAGATTGTTGTCAGTTGTTCCTCTCTTGAACCCTTTGTCTTTAAGATACGTATCCAGACTGTGATACCAGGCTCAAGGGGCTTGTTTTAACCCATATAAATATTTCTTCAGCTTGCATACTAAGTCAAGGTTATCAGTCAGTTTGAAACCCTCTGGTTGTTCCATATAGACTTCTTCACTTAAATCTCCATTTAGAAAAGATGACTTGACATCCATTTGATAGACTTTAAACCTTTTATGACAAGCATAGGCAAGAACCATTCTAATAGCTTCTAATCTTGCTACGGGCGCAAATGTTTCATCATAATCCATTCCTTCTATCTGAGCATATCCTTTACAAACTAACCTTGCTTTGTTCCTTACAACTTGTCCTTGCTCATTCAACTTATTCTTAAAGATCCATCTAGAGCTAATGACGTTTTTACCTTCAGGTCTGTGAACCATCTCCCACGTATTGTTTTTCTCAATCTGATCAAGTTCATCATTCATTGCTTTAACTCAGTGATCATCTTTGCTGGCTTCACTGAAATTCTTGGGTTCCAGCATGGATATGAAAGATATATGAGATTGTTCGATGGTTTTGATTAGCTTTCTCCTGGTTTGTACACCTTTGTCTTTTTCTCCAATTATCTGACTTGCAGGATGATTCTTTTGAATGATTCTGGAGGAGGAATTTGAAGTTGACTGTTGATTTGAGTCTGTCTAAGTGTCTGAGTCTTGATCTGATTCAGAGTCTTCATTTTCTGATTCTTGGACATGTTCATCTTCAGCTTCAGCTGTGTCTTCTACAGAAGACTCATTTTTGTACATCTCTCTTGCTGGGATACCTTCATCAACTTTTACATCAATACAGTCAACCATTTTATGCAGCCTCTTATTATAACATCTGTATCCTTTACTATTTGTAGAATACCCCAAGAAGATACCTTCATCATCCCTGTCATCATATTTGCCAAGGTTTTCATCATTATTCTTTATGTAGCATTTACTCCCAAAGACTTTGAAGTGTTTAATTGAAGCAGGTCTTCCAAACCATAGTTCATAAGGTGTCTTGTCACTTTGTGGTCTGAGGTGGGATTTGTTAAGAACATGGACTATTGTGTATATTTCTTCTACCCAATAGGTTTGACCAATGTTCTTCTCATTCATCATTGACCTGGCCATTTCCTGCACTGTTATGTTTTGCCTCTCAACTACTCCATTTTGTTGTGGAGTTCTTGGGATTGTGTATTATCTCTTGATCCCATGCTCATCGTAGAATTCCTTGAAGTCTCTTGACATAAACTCTCCTCCCCAGTCTGATCTTACTTCCTTTAACCTCTTCCCTATTTGAGTCGCAGTTAAAGCCTTAAATATTTTAAACTTCTCAAATGCTTCATCTTTTTATTTGAGAAAGGCAACCCAAGTAAGTCTGGAATAATCATCGATAATCAGCATGAAGTAGTTTTCTTTCCCTGTGCCTTCCTGTCTTGATGGTCCACATAAATCCATATGAACTAGTTGGATTGGTTTTTCTGTTGAAGTAAAACTCTTGGACTTAAACTGTGTCCTGTTTTGCTTCCCTACTTGGCAGGGTTTACACATTGAATCTTGGGGCTTTGATATCCTTGGAAGATCTTTTATTGCCTCGAGTTTTTTGAGTTTGATTAAGTGGTCAAAGTTTATATGTCCAAGTCTCCTATGCCATAACCATATTTCATCATGTCTGCTTAGATGAAATTATTCTCTATTCTCTTTCAACACATATACATTATTTTTTGTCCTTATGCCTGTGGCCACCACTTGTCCTGAGGTTACAGATTTTATCTTGCAGTCCTTGGATGTGAACACCACTTCACATCCTCTGTCACACATTTGACTTACACTGAGCAGATTATGTTTCGGCCCATCTACAAGTAGAACATCTTGGGCTTTTCCTTTTCCATTACTTAAGCTCACCATCCCTTTGCCCTTTATTTTCCCTAGAGCATCATTTCCAAAGGTTATGTTTCCTGATTTGCTTTCACTTAGAGATAGAAACTTGTCTTTGTCTCCCATAATGTGTTTGGAGCATCCATTGTCTATATACCAAGGGTTCATTTTTCTTTAAGTGGACAACACTAATCCACACTTGTCACTTTCCTTCTTCATCCAAAACTTGACATTTTCAGTAGGGGATTTCGAATCTGGTTCATATTCCCTTAAATAAAAGTCAATAGATTTGTGTCCATAGTTATGATAGATGTAGCATTCAATCTCATTGTTCAACAGGTCAAACTTATTGGTGCAGTGATGTCTACTCATTGACTGTTGATTATTTCTTGACCTCTTTAGTTGCATGTCCCTGGACTTAATTTGGCGATTGGCAATCTATGAAGGTTTGTTACTTGGTTGCATCATTCTTTGTTGTGGAAAGTATTTATTCCTTTGAAATATTAATTCCTCATGTCCAAGTCTTAAGGAACAATTTACAGCTTTGTGACCAAAGTTAGAACAATAGAAACAATAGCCATAGAAAATTTCTTTGTACCTGGAAAATGGTTGTCTTCTTTGAGCAAATCGATTTCTTCCTTGCTGATGACGTCTTTCAGCAGAGAGCGCATTGTTTCTTCATTGTACAGATTCAGTCCTGGCACCTTTTTCTTTACTCATCCTGGGAAGCTGATTGTCTTCCTTTGTTTCTACAGGTTTGTTATTGTCATTGGTTGTACTTTTGACAAACTTGATTGGTTCTTCATTTCCTGGCTTGCCACTGCTTTATCCCTCTTCATAACCCAAGCCAGTTTTCAGCTTTGGATTCCTTTGTTGATTCATAATGGTGGCTAATCCTTCTGAGGCTTTGATACTTGACAGATTCTGATTATACAAGGCTTCAAACTACTCCATTTCTTTCCTCGTTTTCACTACTTCTTGTTCTAATGCTTCACATCTTGCCTTCTTTTCTGATAGTTGTTGTTTCAGAATCTCTTTGATTTTCTTTGCCTCTTCCAATTCTACTTTTAGTAGGACAAGGTCTTCAACAGGTTCTTTACTATCTTTCTCGAACTGTATCAACAATTGTCTTTGCTTTATGTTCTTGATTCTTAGTCTGTCAATCTCTTCCAATGCACTAATCAGTTCTCCTTCCATGTCAACCACAGCTTCTTCTTCATTAACATCACTCCTTTTGTTGTTATTGTCATAGTCCTCTTTGGCCATAAGTATGAATTCATTTAGGTTATCTTCAATAGATGAATCATTGTCTTCATCATCTGAAGGATCATCACCATTGTTTACGAAAAGACTTTTCTTCTTAAAGTTATTCTCTTTAAAGAAATTTTTGTGTTTGTATTTGTCCTCGTCATCACAAGTCTGATCCTTTCCTTTGTGGGGACATTTATTTGCAAAATGACCTATCCTACCACAGTTGAAGCATTTGAAATGAATTTTACCTTTGTATTTGTCTGATCCCTTCTTCAGTCTCTTCACAAATTTTTCTTCAATTTCATCGGGCTCAGAATCCTCATTCTTGTCTGCCTTAAATGATGCTTCTCTAGAGGTGGGTTTATCTGTAACTATTCTAATTTCATATGCAGTCAATGTTCCTAGAATTTGATCAAACTCCAAGGTTTGTATATCATTAATTTATTCTATAGTAGAGACCTTCGAGTTGAACCTATCTAGGAGAGATCTCAAGATTTTATGAACTAAAGAAGGTTCCTCAATTGTTTCACCAAGTGCCTTCATTGCATTTACCATTTCTTCTACTCTTAGAAAATATTTTCCAACAATTTCATCTTCCTTCATCTTCAGCTGTTCAAACTGTATTCTATAGGTTTGAATCTTGGCATCCTTTACCTTTTCATTACGTTCATAACTACTAATGAGTTTGTCCCACATTTATTTGGTAGTTCCTAGGTGCATAACTTTCGTGAATTCTTCTTTTGCAAGCCCAGTCAAGATAACATTCATAGCCTTAGCGTTGAAGCTAAATTCTAGCTTGTCATCCTTATTAGCTAGCACAACTGGCTTTACATAACCAGTGTCTACCACATCCCAGACATCTGCACCTAAACCCATTATGTATTTTCTCATTCTAAATTTCCAGAAGGCAAATTTTGTTCCATTGAACAGTGGGGCCTTATTTGTTGAATTTCCTTCATGGCTTGACATGTTTAAGCTCTAGGATCTACATTTAGATAAAAGGGGCTGGCTCTGATACCAAATGTTGGACAACTGAGAGGGGGGGTGAATTAGTTGTTACCGTGCTTAAATGATTATGCTTTTTTTTAAATCTTTACAAGGCACTCAATGATGATCACAATAATGTAGGGAAATAAACAATGGCACATTCAACATCAGTCGCATTTGTGAGAAACACAGAGACAGATATTTCCAAAGGAAACCCATACAGGGTAAAAACCTCTTCTTCTTTATATGATAAGTGTTATTTACATTCTTTACATTATCATACATATGAGAACCAACTCATTGTGAGGCTACAACCTCTATTTTTTCAAACTGCAACTTGCTGAGAGCACCAACTCTCTGTTTTCTCTAGAACCCACTAGAAGAAAGAACCAACTCCCTGGTTTCTCTAACACCAACTAGAAGGAATCACCAACTCCCTGGTTTCTCTAGCACCAACTAGAAGGAATCTACAACTAACTGGTTTCTCTAGCACCAACTAGAAGGAAGCACCAACTCCCCGGTTTCTTTAGCACCAACTAGAAGGAAGCTACAACTCCCTGTGTTCAAGCACCCACTTGAACCTCTGAGGACACCATTCCTCCCTAGCACCTCCCTACCACCCTGGATTATAAATATGAAATACTGAAACCTATTACAGTGATATAGTGTTCAATAACAGCTTACCAGTCTCATCACTATTCTGCAAGATTTTGCTACTCAGTCTTCCTCACTGTCTTCCTGCATGCATTTGCTACCCATTTTGTTCTTCTTCCTTTTGTGCTCTGTGTGCCATTCCCATTCAATGCACCTTTTTTTTTCTATCCATTTCAGCTGTTGCACCACCCCCTTACTTCTTCACACCTGCATTACTTCACCTCAGCAACAAACCCACTCATCACTTCTTTGTGTTGTGTTCTTATAGCTTCTATGAACCTTGTGCATGGAATATGTGCAATGCTTCTGCATCTCTTCACAGTGAGTGTTCTATCTGATCATCATTACGACTTCTCAGCTTCTCTAGCAGTTTTCCCATGCGTTCAGCATCACTGGATGTCATGCTGAGATTCCTCATCCTCTCTCGTAGTCGAGACTCTTCGTATTCTCTAGCATAGTCGAGCTTATACTTTCTGCTTCAGTTACAAAATTCAATGCTCATCCACTTGTCAGTCCCTCTAAGAATCATCTTCATTCACTGGAAGAAACTTGGAGACACTTCATCTCCTCTGGCGATCACACAGAGGTCTCTTCGAATCCTTTGGCAGAGACCATCAATGGTTTCCAGCAGTTAGACTGCGAGGAGCAACATTAGCCCTTCGATCGTGCCCAAAATCCCCTACACCATTGGATTGACTTCAAGTGGTCTTGCGTTTATTTTGCCAATTCTCATTTCAGTATTTTGGGATCCCCGTGGTAAATATTTCGTTACTCTCCATGTCTCGATCCCTGAAACTCCGAAATGGAGCTTGTCTGAACTAGCTCCTTCCTTCATCTTCCACTGATGTGACCAATGGTTGCGACCATAGGTTGAGCCAAAACGTGTTTCACTTTTTGGCATTTTGGGATTTTGGAATTCCTATAGTAGATATTCTTGACGCTCCATGTCCCGATATCCGAAGCTCCTAAATGGAGTCGGATCAATGGTCCACACTCTAGATGATTCAACAATTCAGATCTCTTCGCGATTTCGCATATCATGATTTCAGGGTTCATGAATTCGGGACTCCTATGGTACGAGTTCTTGACATCTCCATCTCTCAATTTCTGAAACTCCGAAAGGGAGTCGGATCAACAGTCCACACTCTAGATGATTCAACAGTCCATATCTCTTCGCGATTTCTCATATCACGATTTTTGGGTTCGCGACTTTGGGACTCCTATAGTAGGAGTTCTTGACATCTCCATCTCTCGATTTTTGAAACTCTGAAGTGATCGGACGGCTCACATAACCCCCTGAGATGGACAGTTGACGAGATTTCGGCATTTCGCATTTCGCAATTTCGGGACTCCTGTTGTAAAGAACCTTGACATTTCCATCTCCCGATATCCGAAATCCCAATAGCCAAAACTCCGAAATGGAGTTTGACCAATTAGCATTTCGCATTTCATGACTTCAAGACTCCTGTTGTAAAGAGACTTGACATTTCAATCTCCCGATATATGAAATCTCGATTGCCAAAACTCTGAAATGGAGTTTGACCAATACTTCGATCTTGTCATTAGATCATTGTTGCGCTATTGGTCTTCCTGAACTTATCGACTCTGTGTGAGTTGTGCTGCTAGTCTTCCTGAAATTACTTTTGTTCTTGTTTTTCCATCGATTCCATCAATGACAGGAATAATCTAATCTTTCCATAGGAATAATCTGATCTTCCCATCAATGACAAGAATACTTTGTCTGTTAAACATGCCAACCATCATACTCTGCCTTCTGTCTGAAAACATGCCAACATTATCGCCCTCCTGGCAATGTAAAATTCCCTCGATGTCCTCCTGATAGTCAATGCGATCATCCACCAGTGATTTCATTTCATTTCCCACTTGGCAATTTGAAATTTCCCCTCTGCCCTCCTGGCAGTCACTGAGATCATCCAGTGATCCCTTCTCATTGCTTTCATCATCACTGAGATTCCTCCCAGCTTCTAGTTCACATACCTGAACCAATTTCTCCTCTGGTTCGTTGAGGTCTTCAGCACGCCTCAACCATCCTTTCAATATCCTTCACTTTATTTTCTCCACCAATTCCCTGACTGGCCATTTTTCCTTTGTCTTCATGGGCCATTCATATACCCATCTTGAATTTGCATCCTGCTACATTTGAAATGCAAGATTTTCCATTCTTACTCTGATCTAGACGAGCTCCTTATCCATTGTATTTTTGCTCTATTGCTGATGGATCTTCTTTCCATTGAGTATATGGCCTTCAATAGCCATTTTCTTCCTTCTACTTGCCCTCCTGGAAATTTGGTTGTCACTCTACAACTCTGAGTGTTTTTTAGTTTTTCCTACAGTCCTCCTAGCTGTTTACTTGTTTGTTGCACACCTGCAACAATCTCCACAGAGATTTAATACTCTTCCTTCCTCTACAATCTGCCTCTATCGCCTACAGAATTCAAATCCTTCTCTGATACCACTTGATGCAGACCCCTGACCCTCGGGCCAAGATCCACCATAGGATCGTTCCAAACCTTTTCCCTGAGTCAGATTGACTCTTCAGGTTCCCCACAGTAAATATCCCACACACACCTAGATGTGTGATCCACAGGTCCTTCAACTTCCCACGGCCTCCAACATGACCATGATCCTTTCCTTACTAGAAATTCGGATTTCAGGACTTCGCGAGTCCTACTATCGAGAGTCTCTACCTCCTCGATCCTCCGAAACCCAATATGTCGAAATGGATTTATCAACATCTAGCTCCGGGAAACCCTTCAGTCCATGTGACCATATTCCTTGTGACCATAGCCTAACTCCAAAGGCGCATCACGTTTTGGAACTTCTGATGTGAACTGTCCCAATCCCTTGTCTTTGGGATGGATGAAAATCCGATTCCCGAAATCCCGATAATAGGTGTGACCACAACCCCACTCCTTGCTATGTCACGTTTCGCAACTTCGTAACTCTGGATGTCAATCACCCCGTCTTCTAGTCATCCGGACAGGCGAATTTTCGATCCCTAAAATGTCAAAATCCTTGGCCACTTCCTCCTTCAAAGGGTGTGTCACACTTTCGCGACTTCGAGGGTTTCAACTCCAAGATCCCCGGACTTCTTGTCTTTAGGATTTCTGAAATCCTAAACCCCGGTATGCCGAAGCTTGTAATCCTGTTCCATGGCCCGATACTATTCCTTCAACGCTTTCGAGATTTTGGGAATTGGCTTTTCGGCCATCTCGAAGACAAGGGATTGGGACACTTCACATCGGAAGTCCCAAAGTTCCAAAACGCAATGTGCCTTTGGAGTTAGGTTGTAGTCACGAGGAAGATGGTCACATGGACCAAAGGGTTGCCCAAGACTAGATGTTGTTAAAGCCATTTTGGCATATCAGGTTTCCAAGGATCGAGGAGGCAGAGACTCTCGACAGTAGGACTCATGGAGTCCTGAAATCTGAATTTTTGGTAAGAAAAGGATCGCGGTCGTGTTGGGGGTCATGGGAAAGGTGAAGGACCTATGGATCACACCTGTAGGTGTGTGTGGTATATTCCCTATGGGGAACCTGATGTGTCAATCCGACTTGAGGAAAAGGTTTGGAATGATCCTGTGACAGATCTTGGCCCGAGGGTCAGGGGTCTGCATCATGAGAGATAATTTTTCAAAGAACCCAGAGGAAACCTTTTGCACTTCCTGAAGCTAAGAATCAAGATGCTCTTGCATGAAACCCACATATTGAATATACAGTATATTGATCGGACCTGAAAAGGATATTGTTCAAGATCTCGGACAGCGACAATGACACAGAAGCAGGACATACGTGCAGTGGGAAAGTATTCTGAGGAGTTCACCTTGAGAACGTGTTTAAGAAAAACTACGGAGAAGAGAGTTCCTATAGTGGAGAAGAGGTAGATTTGACCGACGAAGAGCATCTAGAGCCCACCAAAACAGAAGAAGGGTAAGTTTAAGAAATGTGTGAAAGTGAGCCAAAAACCTCAGGAACTGCGTGAAATACTAAAGTAAGTAACGTTGATCCTCCTATTATCCCAACAATACTTAGCAGTCAGAAGAGTTAGAACCACCAGAGTCTTCAGAGTACTGTTCCTAGTAGCTCAGCATCTACTCAGACAAGAACCCTAGTCAGCTTTATGGCAGATGAAATGAGACTCCCTATATTTAGAGGAGATGGATCTTAAGATCCATATCAACATTGGTTTCTGTGTGAGGCCGTATGGAATATTAAAAGTATCATCGATGAAGTCATCAAGAGAATCCATTTCAGCACTACACTAAGGGACCCCACATTGAGATGGTACATGAAACTTTTCCAAGGACTGGCACAACCTAAGCCCCTGAATGAGATCAAGAATGCGTTGATTGCATAGTTTAAGAAACCTAAGTCGGATTCACAATGTATTACGGAACTAAAAGAGATTAAACAAAAGGTAGCAGAACTTGTTTGGGAGTTTGACCAAAGATTCAAGACCCTAACAAGCCGATTAACTTTCCAGATCCCTGACGAATAGAACAAAGAATGGTTCATTGATGCATTGTTACAACACATAAGAGTCACTCTGATGCAGAAGAAGATTGCATCTCAAGAAAAATCTTTGGAGTTCACCATGAAGCTTGAATCAACATCGATGGGAGAATCCAACTCAAACATTAGCCAGATCATGAGCCAGCTAACTAGTTTGTCTTTATAGGTCGAGGATAGGAAGAAAGATAAGGGAAAAGACAAAAGGGAAGATATCTGGTGTGTAAGATGCATATATGAAGGACATGATAAGGAACGTTGTTCCTTATTTCATGCGTACTTGGCATCAGGGGCACTAATCCCCTTAAAGCAAGTTAACCTACCTTGGTGCAATGTATGCAGAAATAGGCATCGCCCAGGTGAGTGCTATTACATGCAGAAGTATGTCCAGACACCCACAAACTTGTATTTTACATTCTGTAAATCAGTAGGGCATGATGATTGGGATTGTCGAGATTATGATCAAATGCATGAAAGGTCGAGAGACATATACAAGATTCAAGGTGAAGTGCAACAAGAAGGAAACACTCTGTAGTAAAACTCTCCAGGGAGAGGAAATTTCACTCCTCGCGATGGATACAGAGGACGAGGATGAGGAGGAGTATGGGCCGAGGCCGAGGAGAAATAATCTATTACAACTACGTGCAACCAAGACATTTAGCATGGGATTGTCAGAATCCCTGCACAACATGTAGTTACTGTAACTCCTTCGAGGATGTCATAGAGAAATGCCCTGTGTTGTTGGCTAAACTTCTAGAAAGATGAGGACCTCAGCAAAACCCACAAGTACAACTGATATATGATGAACCTCGCAGAGAAGACCCTAGATTCGTCGTTATCACTCGAGGAGGTGTTGCTACAGGAGAAGACAGAGAAGCCCAAGGAAAGACTAAAAACGACCACGGAGTCTGGAAAGCTACAGAAAAGACCCCAACATTCTATGCTAAGAAAGAAAGACAGATATTCAAGGAGGCAAGAAAAGAGTTCAAAGGAGATCAAGGATCTTCATCAAAGATACAACCAGAAATCAAAGAATATGTCATGCCTCAGGCGTTTGATCCATCTGCATCACCAACAGAAGGGAAAGAGGTAAAAAAACTCATGGAATTATTGTACACTTGTGTTAAGTTGATTCAAGATAAAGGTGATGTACGAGAATTACAAGATTTAATCAAGCAGTATGAACTAGGAAAAATAGACCCCTTACTGAATAGAGCAGTGCACCAAATTGGAAAAAGGAGAAGGACAAATAAAGAATTACACTTGAATGCTCAGATAGGAGAGTATGAGATAGACTATGTGGTCCTTGACTTAGGGTCATAGGTCAATGTCATGAAGAAGCAGACTTGTGCACTGATGGGAAAAACCAAGCTGATATATTCCCCTATCAGGCTTCACATGGCTAATCAGCAAGCTTTCATCCCATTTGGATGATTAGAGAATGTTCCAGTGGACATCGATGGAGTAATAACCTTTGCATATTTTGAGGTAATTGAAATTGTTGATGATAGTTTCCCTTACCCTGCATTGTTAGGAATTGATTGGGCCTTCAACAATTCCACTATTGTTGATATAAAGAAAAGATGCATGACATTTGAGAAATCTGGCCTTAGTTTTGTTGCACCTTTAGACCCATATGAGGGTCCATGATATACAGAACCTATCAGAGAAGAGGACCATGCATTTGACCTGGAAAACATCTACAAATTAATAGCCAGACAACAAGATTATATCAACCCTACAGCTGACGGGAATCTGAGCTGGCGAAGTGACTTCACATGTTCATCCGACTTAGAAGAAATGTTGGAGAACTGGCAGAACTAGATGTACAAAGTATCTACAAGAAGATTTTCTAGGCTAACTAGAGAAGTTCACTGGATTGGCATAATAGTGAGTACTCTACCAACATTTGATGGGTTGAACCCCTTAGAGAACTTTTTATCAGAATTTGAGACAAGTGTACCAACACAACATAGGTTGTTGGCAATGGATGAGGCCATGAAATCCACACTAGAAATATGGTGGGGGACACATAAAAGCAATATTACAAACTAGACACAATGTCAAACTTTGATGACAGCGTGTTTTTCAGCACAAGTAGGAAGTTGCGAAGCAAGGTACACGGGTCGAAGCTGCCCAAAGGACCATGTACGAAGCTACAAAGATGCGTGTAGTGACATTCCTAGAGAACAATGGGTACACAGATTCATCAATACGCTGGATACCACCCCGATTAACCGGTACCTTCAAGCAGAGTTGTGCCTTGTCACTTCAGAATGGGAAGGTATGATCCAGAATTTTATAACCACCTTTTTGTTTGATAGTGAATTTCCTTCTGTAGATCAAGCACTACATATGGTGAGATAGAAAGTATTTTAGGAGTCATCTGGCCTCCCTTTGGAGCAAGAAGAGGATGAATGGACTGCACCACTCCAGAAACTGCAGACCTGCTACAACATTAATGCCGACGAAGACGATGATCCAAGGAAGGTGAATATCGCAGAAACAGAAGGTCATAGAGATTGGAAGTACTAGGAGTTGAACTTCCATTCATTGGATAGCCGATAAAGATAAAAAAAGTTAATATCGGGATAGAGGGGACACCAAATCTTGACAATGTTGGAGATTACTGGGAAGTTGCTACCACTGAAAAATTCACAGAACTATTGCACGAATATCAGGACTTGTTCCCGACCAAGTTCACTTATATGAAGGGAATCAAAGGACCTATGGGAGAAATGAGAATATCTTTGAAACCATATGCGAAGCCAATAAATCAAATACCCTACAGATTGAACCAGAAATATAAGGAAAAAGTGAAGATTAAGCTCATCGGAATGTTGGAAGCAGGGATTATTGAATTTGTCGAAGAGTCGGAGTGGATTATCTCCATGGTAGTGAAAGATAAGAAGATAGGTGAGAACCGTATTTGTATAGATCTTAGGAAGATGAATGATTCTTGTCTACATGATCCTTTCCCTACACCTTTCATAGGCAAAGTGTTGGATAACGTGGGAGGCCAAGAAGTATATTCTTTTATAGATGGGTTTTCAGGATACCATCAGATCCACATCGCTAAGGAGGAACGTCATAATACTATGTTTTCCACGGAGTGGGGATCCTACCAATATACAGTAATTCCATTTGGACTGAAGAATTCCCCAACCATCTTTTCTAGGCTGGTGGTTGAAGCGTTCAAAGAATTTTTTCATAAGTTTTTAGAAGCATACTTGGATGACTTAACTGTTTTTAGTTTGTTGAAAAAACATATTGAATGTCTAATGTTAATGCTGGATAAATGAAGTTAGTGTCAAATTTCTTTGAATTTGAAGAAGTGCATATTCTTCTCACCATTTTGAGTATTATTAAGTCATATTGTATGCAAGCAAGGATTGTTGGTGGATCCATCCAAAATTGCAATTATAGTTGATTTACGATCACCTACTTCAATCAAACAAGTGTGCACTGCGCTAGGACATACTGGCTATTACAGGAAATTTATCAAAGGATATGCTCAGATTA
Organism: Picea engelmannii; assembly: GCA_009831015.1. Taxonomy (NCBI): domain Eukaryota; kingdom Viridiplantae; phylum Streptophyta; class Pinopsida; order Pinales; family Pinaceae; genus Picea; species Picea engelmannii. The sequence continues at coordinate 277,340 of ML785333.1, forward strand.
CTGTGCCAATGGAGAAGTTATTAAAGAAAGAATATAGGTTTGGTTGGACAGACGAATGCCAACAGAGCTTCGACACACTGAAACAAAATATGGTGATTGCTCACATTCTAGTTTTCCTAGACTGGACCAAGGAATTTCATGTGCATGTTCATGCATCTTCTATTGCATTAGGAGTAGTACTGGCACAACCTAGAGAAGGGGACATTGATCATCCATTAACATTTTCCAGCAGAAAACTATCCACAGCTAAAATCAATTACACTACTACAGAGAGAGAGGGGTTAGCCATGGTGTATGCATTGCAGAAATTATGACACTACTTGTTGGGAGGACACTTTAAAATGTTTAATCATCACTTCACGTTGATGTACCTAGTCAACAAGCCAGTGTTGGGGGGGAGAATATGTTGATGGCTTCTCCTGCTTCAAGAATATGATTTTGAGATCATAGTTAAGCCAGGAAGAATGAATAAGGGCCCAGACCACCTGTCGAGGTTGGATCATGGCGAAGAACCTACCAGTCTAGAGGATACACTACCAGATGCATAGTTTCTCACCATTAGAAATATTGATTACCACTTCACAAACATAGTCCAGTTCCTTTCAACAGGAATGGCTCCAGCCGAGTACACAATTCGGCAGAAGAAACAACTAGTGGTGCGCACTGCAGATTTTTCACTAATAGCTGGTCAGCTATATAAAATGGGACCTGATGAAATCCTAAGAAGATGTGTGATGGAGGCAGAATTCCCTATGATCCTCGAAGAAGCTCGTGAAGTCATTTCAAGAGGACATTACACAGAAAAAGCAACTGTGCAAAAGGTTCTGTGAGCTGGCCTTTGGTGGCCTACGTGACACAGAGATGCTAAAGAATATAACAAAGCATGTGATGTATGTCAGCGAGTTGGAAAACCATCCCAAAGAGATGAAATTACATTAGCACTGCAGATGCCCCTACAAGAATTTGAAAAATGGTCCATTGACTTTGTGGGACCTATAAACCCACCAGGAAAGTGCACAGGAGCAAGGTCTATTATCACTGCAACAGAATACCTGACTAGATGGGCCGAAGCAAGAGCAATCAAGGACTGTAGTGCAGCTATAGCTGCACGTTTTATATTTGATGACATAATAACTAGGTTTGGATGCCCTAAGGTCCTTATGAGTGATCGCGGTACACACTTCATCAATAAGATAGTTGAAGCCCTGACTAAATAATTTGTAGTCCACCATCAGAAAAGTACACCTTACCATCCATAAGAAAACAGAACGGTTGAAGCATTCAACAAGATCTTGGAGACAACATTGACAAAGATTTGCAGTGTGAACAGGGATGACTAGGATTTAAGAGTACCAATAGTACTTTGGGCTTATATAACCACTTGCAAGAAATTAACAATGCAGACCCCTTTCAGGTTGGTTTATGGTCTTGAATTTGTTGTCCCAATGTAGTACTTGGTACCAAGCTTAATAATTGCTGCATTTATAGACATGTATGATACTGACGCTATTCATGAGAGGCTAGCACATTTGGTTGAACTAGAATAATTTATATTCATTGCAGGCTTCCATCAGCAAATTCAGAAGGAACAAGAAAAGGCCTATCATGACAGAAACATCAAGAAGAGGATATTCAGGCAAGGTGATCTAGTACTGGTATATGATAGTAAGTTTATCAAACACCTTGGGAAGTTCATAACGCATTGGCTCGGACCATATGAGATTGCCTATGTTGCTGATGGAGGAGTTTCGTAGCTGAAGACATTGAAAGGAGACTGGAAAGAAGGCTTGGTGAATGGGAGTCGGCTGAAATTGTACTATGACAACCAGTTGCCTCGCAGCTCTCAAAAGAATCAAGAAGACAAGGGTCCAAGTACTAGGTGCAGTTGAAACTGGGTACCTGACATAGAAAAGACAGTCTGCACAAGGATGGAAAGGAGGCATAAAGCAGAAATCTAGGGTTGCACTGCGCATTCGAAAGTCGAATTAAAACAAGAGGATCAGATCTCAAGTGCCTCGAGATGAGCCATAGGTGATTGTTGGGGGCCTATTGGCCCTTGGTTATGGAAGGAAGTGAAGAACAAGGAAGAAAAGGTAAAAATCGAGCTTCGCGAAAGACACAGTGATTGTCACTGGGTCGAAGTGAGCAAAAGAACAAAAAATATGGAGTGAAGTGCGGAAAAGCAAGCCATTGGATGAGGAGATCGAGGATGACAGATCAACAAGGAAAATAGACCGAGGATGACTCATGAAGTGGAAAAATCCAGCATTAGATGCCTTGGAGCACCGTGAGATGAAGAAGGAAAGAGAGGCTGGAGAAGCCAGGAAAAAATGTGTCAAGTTGACCTAGGGTTGTAGACACCTAGGGTTTTGGTAATTAGGGTTTTGACACCTAGGTTTTAACCTGAGGCTCTCGATGAGGGATTGTAATGTATAAATAGAGGTTGAGAGGACCTAGGTCACATTGGTAGTATTTTTAAGCCTTGTTATTGGTTGATTGTTCTTTGAGAGAATGTTGTACTGTGAGTAAGAGAAGTGTTGAGAGAGAGAGCCTTCTGGTATTGTAAGATCTTCAGCTGGGTGCGAAGATCAAGTCTTGCAGCTAGGTGCATAGGAAGGGAGAGAGAGGATATGCTGGCCAAGAGCGTAGATCAGAACTATAAAATTTATCTTATTATATCATAAGCACAGTTCTGTGGACGTAGCCCTAGAAAGAGGATGAACCACATACATTTGTTGTTGTGTGTGTGATTGATGCTTTAAGCTCTGTTGTTGTTATGTTGTTATCTGCATTATTGTATTAAATCAGATCTATAGCTGTGAAGGATAGATCTATCTATTTGAATGGTAGATACATTTTAGTTTGATGTTGTAATAAGAACCCCTTGATATTCCGATGGTTGTAGATGTCTCTGTCGTGCAACCCCCTCATAGCTTCTTCGGGTGAGACTACATCTTCTTCACAGGTGCTGTTGAAAGGGCCAGTAGCTAGCGATTTTTGGTATGCTCTTGAGCATTGAACCCTGGGTCTACCCCTATCCCAACATGGACTATTGGCACTCTGATATCAAGGACAGGGGAGTGCTTTACTGAAAAAGATTAGAAAAATGCCCAGAAACTCAAAAACTCAAGGAAATTCAGTCAATCAGGGTGATCATGATGACATAAAGAGGAAATAAAACAAATATAAGAATAAAAAATACAATATGGAGAAGGTCAAGTGAGTGGGAAAAGGGATAAAACAAGATCTGGGAAAGGAAAAAAAAAATAGATCTCCTCCCCAATGGAGTCGCCAATTTCTGTTGTAGGTGAATCCCCCTGCAGACAAGTGGATTCCCTCTTGGTCTCTAGACTCCTAAGACCAAGACAGAAAAGTGCTTAACATGGAAACTAACTTCCTTTTAGATCTAATCAATCTAATAAATGAAAGATAAGAAGAAATATATGTACCTTATTAACGACGTTTGTCCTTGAAAAGTCCTAGTTGAGCTTCAATCTTGACTGATAAGTTCTGTAGGACAAACAAAGATACAATGGACTTCCTAATCTACTAATATTAGATCAAATATAGATCCATATATTGTATACAAACTCATATGTAACAAGCATAAGTTTGAAAGAAACAGGCCAAGCATTGATTATTAATGAGAACAAGTAAAAGTACTTACAATCCTTTGATGAAGGTGCAACAACTTCTTCTAGTTCTCCTTATCTAACCCCTTCACTCAAATAATCTACACTTATTTCTCTAATGAAATCTCACTTATGAGATCATAAGTGTCACATCTCCAATCTCTTATGTTCATACCACTTACAGGATCATAAGTTTGGTATCAATCTCTAGTCTCTTCCTCATGTACCTTTCACCATGAGAAGGCCTCCTTATATACCCTTGGAGAGGTCCAACCACTTGAGAGATATTTGGGATAAGTTGATGATTCCTCTTCTTCAGTTGAGGATCTTCCCTAAGGTCATGCCTTGACAATCTATTCGAATCCAACCACCTTCATGAATTGAGGGATTCTTCCCTGATTTGTCTCAACAAACCCAAAACTTGCTCAGAAAAGGGTAACACTCCCCCAAAAGGGTTCACAGGGTGCTTAAGCACTCCCCCAAAGAGGCTCAGGGAGTGCCAGCACTCCTTGATAGTGGGTAGGGGAGTGCTCCTCTCCAAAATCCATTTTTTAGTGGTTCTTTCAGTGGAAAAAGGTTTATACTCCCTGTCAAGTGATTTCTCTTCTTCAAAACTACTCTTTGAGGTGTATTAAGTGTCCTTATGATGTCATTAGAGGCACGATATAGGAAATATGGAAGTATGATTTTTGTGACACTTGCAACACTTATGTTCAATATGCGACACTTGCAGACAAGATGCAACATTTACAACACTCGTAATGACGACACTTGTAACATTATTGAAGTGATTAATTTTGATGTGTAATAGGTATGTGTTATATTGTTTGCATGTGTGTGTGTGGGCATGTCAGATTCGACAACTGCATCTGATGATCCCTCTATTAGTTCTTTTCGTGTCGTGTGCGTCAGGCACTTTTCTAGGGGGGTCCTAGGGGAGGGCAGGTATGCCCCCCCCTGGTTACAGACATGTGGTATCATAGCTCATTTTTGGCTTCAGAGGGATGCCTTTGTTGTTGAGGGTTTGGCTCGGTCTTGATAGATCAAGTTTATCTTGGGTCTATGATAAACCTGGGTTTAGTGGGAGCTTTTGAAGTGGTGATTTGAGTGCAGAAAGAGGAATGGAAAGCTCTTCTAGAATCGAGATAGAGAAGTTCAATGGTAAAAACTTTGAGCTATGGAAGCTAAAGATGGAGGACATTCTTGTAGACAAAGAACAATGCATAACTGTGGATCCTGGTACACATCCTATTGGTACATCATCTACTAACACACGGGCTACTGGTACACAACCTACTAGTACACAAACTACTAGTACACCACCTACTGGTATGTCGAAGGAAGATTGGGAGAAGTTGGACAGAAGAGAAAGGACTATTATTCAAATATTCCTGCCAGATTCAGTGTTGTTGAATGTCTTAGGAGAATCTACATCCAAGGAACTATGGGATAAGTTAGGGAATTGCATCAATCAAATTCCCTGGTAAACAAGTTGTTTCTTCGAAAGAAGTTGTATCATATTAGGATGGAAGATGGAGATTCTATGAGAGAACATCTAAATGCCTTTAATACTCTGGTAAGTCAACTTGTCTCTGTTAATATTACGATTGTAGAAGAAGATAAGTGTATTACTTTGTTATGTTCTTTTCCAGACTCTTGGGATAATCTAGTTGTAGAAATGGGTAGTACCACTCAATCTACATTGAAGTATGAGGATGTAGTTTCATCCTTGTTATCTAAAGAGATGAGGCAGAAAAGCATGGATAGTCATAGCACAGATGCTTTATTTGTAAGAGGTCGTACCCAAGACAGGAATCTTGGTAAGCCTTCAGGGGGGAGACCTAAATATATAGGTAGATCTAAGTCTCCAAGAAAAGCTTTGAGGAAATGTTGGAAGTGTTGTAAAACAAGGCATTATAAGAAACATTGCAATTCTAAGAAGGTTTAAAAACCAAAGGGATCGGATAGTACCTCTTCCACAGAGGAGAAAACCTCCACTAAAGAAGGAGGTGATTTTTACCTGGCATCTACATGTACACATGAAAACCATGATGTATGGTTGATCGACTTAGGTGCATCATACCATATGACTCCTCACAGGGAGTGGTTCTCTGAATATGAAAAATATGATGGTGGTGATGTATTCCTAGGAGATGACTCGATAGACAAAATCATGGGATATGGAAGGGTTAAGTTGTTGCTAAAATATCGAAGGATTAGAACTCTCCCCGAGGTTCTACACATTCCAAAACTTGCCATGAGCCCAATATTTGTAAGCAAGTTGGATGATGCAGGAGTGGATACTATATTTGGAAAGAACACTTGCAAGATGGTACGAGGATCAATGGTGTTGATGAGGGGAGTTCGGTGTGGAACTATGTACAAGTTGTTGGGAAGAACTTATGCCAATGGGTGCAATGGTTATGTTGTCCCTTAGAAGAGAAATGAACGAGACAAGACCAATACTGTCCTAGAAAAGAAGACCATGTTGTGGCATCAAAGACTGGGGCATATTGGAGAAAAGGGCCTTCAAACACTACACGGTAAAGGTATGGTTGAAGGTATGTCTAATTGCACTCTAGATTTTGATTTCTATGAACATTGCATATATAGTAAGTATAATCGAGTAAGATTTCCATCTGGTGCTACAAGATCAAAGGGGATCTTAGAGTTGATACACAGTGATGTGTTTGGACCTGTTCCTGTTCCATCCCTAGGTAAATCTATGTATTATGTTTTATTCATAGATGATTTTTCAAGGAACACATGGATTTATTTTCTTAGAAATAAAGCTGAGGTATTTGATAAATTTAAAGAGTTTAAGGCTCTAGTAGAAAATCAGACAGAGAAGAAAATAAAGGTATTGAGAACAGATAATGGTGGAGAATTATGTGGAATTGAATTTGAAGAATTCTGTAAGAAGTGTGGCATAGCAAGGCAGAACAATACTCCATACACTCCTCAATAAAATGGAGTTGCAGAAAGGATGAATATAACACTGATGGAAAAAGCAAGGAGCATGCTCAGTGGTGTCGGGTTAGGACAAGAATTATGGGCAGAGGCAGTGGGTACAACATGTTACTTAGTCAATCGATCACCTTTATTGGTGTTGGATGATAAAACTCCACACAAGCTATGGTATGGAAAGAAACCCTCTCTTCAACATCTCAGAGTGTTTGGTTCTGATTCTTATGTACATGTTCCAAAGGAAAATAGGAGTAATCTGGATAAAAAGGATGAAAAGTGTATCTTTATTGGTTATAAATATGGTGTGAAAGGTTATAAAATTTGGAACCCGGAAACCAAGAAGATTGTTTACAGTTGAGATGTTGTTTTCAGAGAGGTAAAATATGTTTCCAATCAGGAATTCCTACCAATGCAAGATGAACCTGAGAAAATAGAGCTTGAGTTGGATGATGCAAAATCTAAATCATTTGAAGAAGAGGAAGCAGAAGAAGAATAAGAAGAATAACCTCATACCCCAGTATTGAGGAGATCACTGAGAGATAAAAGTCAACCAGAAAGGTATATTCCACCTGATTTCCATTCCAATTTTTATTTATCTATTATTGATGATGATCCTAGAACTGTCAAGGAATCAGTGAATTCAGAGGATAATAAACTGTGGAAGAAGGCCATGGTTGAAGAAATGGATGCCTTGGATAAGAATGAGGCATGGGATATAGTTGAGTTTCTAGCTGGAAGAAAATTTGTTGGTAGCAAATGGTTGTTTAAGAAGAATTTCAATGCACAAGGTAAAGTGGAGAAATACAAAGCTCGGTTAGTAGCAAAAGGTTATTCCTAGGTAGAGGGAATTGACTTTGGTGAGATTTTTTCTCCTACTATTAAGTTAAATTCTATTAGATTTATTTTATCTATTGTTGTTGCTTTTGATCTTGAAGTGAAACATATGGATGTGAAGACAACACTCCTACATGGGGATTTGGAAAAAGAAATCTACATGAAGCAATCAGAAGGATTTATAGTGAAATGAAAGAAAGAGTTAGTCTGTAAGATAAAGAAGTCACTATACAGTCTGAAGAAATCACCTAGGATGTGGTACCAAAATTTTGATACATACATCCTTGGATTGGGATTTGTGAGAAGCAGGGTTGATCACTGTGTATATTCCAAGTAGGTTGGTAATCACTTCAGCTATTTATTTTTGTATGTTGATGACATGTTTTTGGTAGTAAATAACATGGATGTTATCAAGTAGGTGAAATCACAACTATCCTCCAAATTTGACATGAAGGATCTCGGTGTTGCTAACTTCATTATGGGAATGGAGATTAAAAGAGATCGTGAAAACATGAAACTTTCGTTGAATCAGAGAAAATATGTCGAGACGATATTGCAGAGGTTTAATATGAATGGAAGTAAACCAATCAAGGTTCCTATTCATATAGGTGTAAATTTATCTGCAGATCAATGTCCCAAGACACAGGAAGAAGAAGAGGACATGTGCCATGTCCTGTATGCCAGTGCAGTTGAAATTTTGATGTATGCAATGGTCTCCACTAGACCGGACATTGCACATGCAGTGGGAGTTTTGAGCAGGTATATGTCAAAACCAGGGAAGGAGCATTGGACAACAGTAAAGAGGGTCTTCAGGTATCTTCGTGGCACTACCGATTATGGATTGTTCTACCAAGGAATACCAATATTGGATAGAGTGGTGGACATACATGGTTTTTTTTATGTTGACTGGGTTGGAGATATGGATCAAAAAAGATCTACAAGTGGGTATGTGTTTAACCTATTTGGAGGAGCAATCAGTTGGATGAGCAAAAAACAAGTTGTAGTGGCACTCTCAACTACAGAAACTGAATACATGGCAACCACTCATGCAAGTAAGGAAGCAATATGGTTACAAAGATTGTGTTCAGGTATTGGGTTGGTACAACAAGCAGTGAGATTAGATTGTGACAGTCAAAGTGCAATCTTCCTAGAAAAGAACCCAACTTATCATTCAAAGACAAAGCATATTGATGTTCAGTATCACTTTGTGAGAGACATGGTTCAGGAAAAGAAGGTGTTGTTGGAAAAGGTTAACAATTTGAATAATGTTGCAGATTCATTGACAAAGTCTGTGAGAACAGAAAATTTCTCCTAGTGTAGAGTAACAATGGGAATTTTTTCGCTAGATTGTTGACTATAGAATCCCCTAGACCCCTGGATGCAAAGAAAACAAAGCAGTTTCATTAACAAAGTCTGTGAGCACAGAAAATTTCTCCTAGTGTAGAGTAACAATGGGCATTGTTTCCCTGAATTGTTGATTATAGAATCCCCTGGACCCCTGGATGCATGGAAATAGATTGTAATAGCCTCTCTGTGTAGTAAATGAGAATAGTAACTTTTGCATGGTGCACAGGAAAAGGTAGAAACAGGAAACTTTGTGCAGCAAACAAATTAGTGGCATAAAATTCAACTCCGTGGAAAACTTGGCCCAATAGAAAACTTTGGCATAGTAGAACCAACAATGGAAAACTTGGCACTGGAGACAAATCAATGGAAGAAAATTCATCACAACGAAAAACTCAATGGAGTTGAAAACTTCGACACAATGGAAAACTTTGACATAGTAGAAACAACAACGGAAAACTTTGACATAGTGGAAAACTTTGGCGTAGTAGAAACATCAATGGAGAACTTTGGCACAGTGGAAAACTTCGACGCAGTGGAAAACTTCAGCGCAGTAGAAACAACAGTGGAAAACTTTGGCACAGTGGAAAACTTCGGTGCGGTAGAAACGACAACGAAAAACTTGGCACAAGAGTAGGTAATAAGAATTTATCTCAGAAGAAAGAAGGTTGACTGTGTGAAAAATAAACTTTTTCTAGAAGCTAGTTTTCAATGGGCTCCAAGGAAATCTCTTGAACAATGATTTAAAGCAATGAAGGATGCACAACAAAAACATAGTAGAAAATTTAGGTAGCAATTGATAGCACAGAGTATTTACATAGAAAAGGGATTCAGATCTTATTGGAAAATCTATGAACGACACACAAGTCTTGAAGGTGAGAGAGAAACATGAAGGGCAACCAATATTTATGCTTTAATATGTAAGGAATGAAATTATGAAACATGACGGAAAATCTATAGTGACATGATGTTTTAAGGAAAGTTAAATATTTGCAGAGTGAACTTGCGCAGAAGGTACATCTTTGAAGTGTGAAATGGTACAAATAATATGGAATGCCATGATTACTCACTTTTTTGACTTCATGATTAAGTAATGATGACCCATAATATATTTTGACATGACATTCATCCTAACCACTTGATTTGACCTTGGTACATAATTTCCATTTTTCGACATGACTCAAGCCTTAGGAAAGTAGACTTTCACAATTTAAACATCATGAACCTTACACCTCTTTAACCAAATTATGGCCAAACCCTTTACTTTACAATTTCAAACCGTTATTTATTTGGTCATTGACCTGATAAACTTTGACACACTAACTATGACTCATCTAGGAAAGTCTTGATTTTTTCCAAGATCAAAGCATGACTCTGAAATTTTTTGGACAAACGTCTAACTCTTAACTACAAAAATCATGGTGCTAACAAAGTGTATGGATTTTATGTCATAAAGTAAACTATTTTGTGTAAAAATATAGATTGTAAAATGTATATGGAGTCAAATATGAAAGAAATGATTATATGAAGGATAGTAGTCTTATTAGTACAGAACAATATTGTCTAGAGTGTTAGTTAATATTCAAAATAAAGAAGGGGATTAAACTTTTTTCTTTAAAGGTAGACAATCATCTCTATCTATTGTAATCTAAGTTAGTGTCTAGCCAATGATATTGGTTCCTTACCAATGCCAATCAATATCCAGTGGACAACATTTTAATGAGTTGTAAAAGTATGGTACCAAAAAAAGTGTCTTTTGTTTTCCATTGATTCAAGTCATAGTTAATTTATCCTTCATGTAATATCAAATGAGGACTCTATGTATTCTCATATTCCAGAAAATCATAAAGAAGCATATAAGTTTGACAAGAAACAGAGAAGAGCAGTAAAATATCAAGCATTGAAAATGAGCATTCTCGTAGGGGATAAAGGCATTCAAGAAATAGACATTAGAGGATAAGACACACATTAAAGAGCATAAAATATAGGATGATGGCACAAGAAACATTGAAATGATTAAGCCCCCTAGTATAAAAATTGCATAATAGTTCTTGAGTTGTGACCTCGAAAGCCATAAAGAAGAGAGATAGTAGGTGTTGGACATATGGGATGAGTTGGGTTCTACTATAGGTTTCCAACAAAACCATGCAAACCATCGACCCTTCTCGAGACCAGAAGGAAACACTATGCACAAAGTGCTCAATGAAGTCTCACTCGAGATGGATTATGGGTTATTGCAAAACCCAGATGTCTGAAATCATGGAATGGATGTTGCTAATGGGGATTTTAGACATTAATTTTTCCTTAGATATATCAAATCTACCATTATATAACTGTATCCATTCATTAAAGTTCATTATGTAGTAACTATCATGACCTATTCTAGTGTGCACTGTATTTTACTTCTACCAGATTCATTCATTTAACATAAACAAAGTAACTACAAGAAATAAAACAACATTCCACATAGAGACACACAGTTTTACCATGGTTCACCCCTGTTAGGCTATGTCCACAAAGATTTGGCATTATTCTCTCTTTATTCATCTTCATCAATTCATTGTGTTTTCCACATTGCATTAGAAGTGCATATGAAATGCACATGTATATGTGATGCTGACAATATCGCACCAATATCCACAACTTGCGACCTTACCCTCGATTACAATCCATAACTTTGTCTCCAAAAATTGACTCAAATATCTCACCACAATCTCTCCACATCAACTACATGATACACTCATGCATCTCGACCACACATATTTATACTACAAAAATGTGTTAAAACCCATTACAATCAGTGAACAAAACCCTAACCCTAAGTGGATTAGGTTCTTCCACTTTATAACTTCTTGTGTGTGGTTTATATGCGTCCTTCTTCCTTCCTTTTCCTTTCCATCTTCCTCTCATTTTTTTTCTTGTTTTCTAGTACACACTCCTTTTCTAGTCCAATTTCTAATTGTCTTCAATAATTGTTGTGATGTTCCCGAAAATGGCCTACAACAATAATAGGTTGGTAGAAGCATGGTGTTCCATTGTAGGGTGTGTAGGGGAAATATTATCCCAAGACGACCCACTCACCACTACGAAGGCACCAGAGAGAAACATTTAACAATAGGATCGACATGACCATTTTTGTGTGGTAGAAAAGTGTTGCAAGACTTACTAACTGCACAGGAATTTACCAAATTGAAGATGAAGGCTAAAGAGTAACAAGTCATTAGTTATCTACACACTTTCTCGAGACAAGCAAGCATTTGAGTGTGGGGAAAACATTGGGAGGCCTTTTAGGCCCTTGTAATAAGACATCATGCATTATATACTAGCATGGTAATGTATGGATACATGTATTAAAGTATGTAAATGATTGTAAGGGATAAATGAACCTAACGAAGGATTATTTGGAGCGGGTAAAATCTCTCCAACCATATCTCTATTGTACAAATACTCATGAATATGGAATCCAAACTCATATGGATATCATTCCCACATATATCTCTCTCTTTGTGAGTAGGTGAGTCAACCCTATTATTCCTCATATAATATAGTTCTCTCTTCTTGAATGCATGTTGTTATTCCCTAGACTACAACAGGTCAGCATCATTCAACCTAGACAAAGTTATTTCTCTTCACCTATGGTGATGGTTATAAAAAATGATGGTGCATATCATATGTTTCCATATTATAGACAACTCAACAAAATAACTATCAAATAGAATTTTCCCATTCCTTTCATTGATGAATTATTAGATGAATTGCATGGAGAAAAAACCTTTATTAAGTTGGATCTTTGTTCAGGATATCATCAAATCAGAATGAGGTAGGAATTCATTCCCAAAACAGCTTTTATAACACATGAACGTCATTATGAGTTTTCGGTTATGCTAGTTGGACTTACTAATGCACCTTCAATATTTCAAATCTTGATGAACTATGTTTTCAAGCCCTTCCTTAGAAAATTTGTCTTAGTATTATTTTTTTATGACATACTAATTTAAAAAAAAAAATCTTGGGAAGAACATGTACAACATATTGACAAAGTATTACAACTATTGAAAGAGACAATTTTATGCAAATCCTTCCAAGTGTTCCTTTAGGGTTCAAGAAGTGGAACATTTTGGTCATATTGTATCTCATGAAGTTGTAAAATTGGACCATAAGAAAATTAAAGCTATGAGGGAATGGGAAATTCCCAAAACCTTAAAGAACTTAGCGGATTCTTAGAATTTATGGGCTATTACCACAAGTTTGTCAAGAACTATGGTCAAATAGCAACAACTCTAACAACATTATTAAATAAGGAAGTATTTTCTTGGGCTGAAGTAACAACCAAATATTTTGGAAATATTAGGGAGGCTATGTGTACAACTCCTGTCCTAGCCACACCTAAATTTACAAAAACATTTATCGTGGAGTGTGATACCTCAGGCCATGGAATTGGTGTGATTTTAATGCAGGAAGAAAGGTGCCTTGTCTTTCAAAGCATCCAACCTAAAGGAAAAAACTCACTCAAACCCATTTATGAAAAACAAATGTAGTACATACTACATGTAGTTCATAAATTATTCCCTTACCTAATAGGAAGACACTTCAATGTAAAAACATATCATGATAGTTTGAATTGCTTCTTGGAGCAACGATTATCTTTAGAAGAGAAAAAAAATGGCTTACAAAGATGCTAGGTTATGGATTTGAAATTATCTGCAAAAAAGGAAAACAAAATGTTGTGGAAGATTCCCTTTCAAGGAAAGAAGAAGAAATAAAAGGTTCACTATGTGTTATTTCTATTCTGCAATCTGATTGGGTGGAATAAGTAAGGATAGAATGGAAGAAAGATAAGAGGTATGCAAGATAATTCAACAACTACAGGCGGATGCCAGTTCAATAAAATTTTGTATAGAACAATTATTTGTTATGCTATCATGATCACAAATATTTATGTAATAATTCCCAACTCAAATAGAAGTTCCTTCTGGAATTGCAAACTTATCGCGTAAGAGGACATTCAGAATTCTTGAAAATGTAGCACAGGATCAAGAAGATTTTTTTTTGGCAAGGTCTTAAAGTTGATGTTCAAAAGTTTGTGTCTGAATTTTTGGTCTACCAACAAAATAAGGGAGACACAATCAATACCCTAGGTATGCTACAATCATTAACTATACCAAGTCAAAGTTGGGAAGAATTTTCAATGGATTTTGTTACAGGTTTACCCAAATCCAAAGGAAATATTTTCATCATGGTAGTATTGGATTGATTGACAAAGTATGTCCATTATTTCTCATCTTTTTAAAGAAAGGACAGTAGTTGCAACATTCATGGAAATAGTTTAAAATATACATGGAGTCCCCAAGATTATTTTAAGTGATAGAGATCTAATTTTCAGTGGAAATGCTTGGACTGGATTATTTTCTTGTTTGGGTACTCAATTGGATCATAGCTCATCTTATTACCATCAATACGATGCGAAATTTGAGATTGTGAATAGATGTCTAGAATGACATATTCATTTATTTGCATATGATAAAAAAACACACTAGATCAAGTGGTTTCCTTTGGCGGAATGATGGTATAAAAAATCCTTCCATAATTCATCAAAAATGTCCCCACTTCTAGCACTTTATGGATATCATACTTCATCCATTACATCAATGTTTAAAGGGAATACAAAGGTTCAAGAAGTGGAGGACTACATAGGGAACCAAAAAGAGGTTCTAAAACAATTGAAGGACAACTTGGTTATGGCACAAAATAGGATGAAACAACAAGCATATCAACATCGCAGTGAAAGGGAATTTAAAGTGGGGGATTGGGTATTTCTGAGGCTAAAACCATATAAACAAATTTCCCTCAAGCAATAAAAAATGGAAAATAAATTAGCACCCAAACATTATGGCCCCTAAAAAGTTTTGAAATGGATTGTAAGTATGGCTTACAAATTGGAGTTTCCTCCATATTCACGTGTACATCCAGTCTTACATGTTTCATTCTTAAAGAAGGTAATCGACAACAAGATCTGAGTCCCAACTATTTTACCAGAGATTAATGAAGAAAGGGAAATCATACTAGAAAGAGAAATGATCCTTGAAGCAAGGATTAAGTAGCTAATAAATCAAGCAGTGACATAATACCTCGTGAAATGGAAGAACCTACCAGTGGAAGAGGCAACATGGGAAGATTATTTATTCATGCAAAAACACCCATGGTTAGTCAAGTGTTCAGGAAAACACTTGTTTTAAGGGTGGGGGCATGTTAAGAACTAGGTAGAGCCCCATGTTATGTGTAAAACCCCTTATTAATCCCTAGATATTGAATTAGTACATTTATAGTGTTAATGTCAGCTAGAACCCTTCATTGTACTTTTTTGTTATAATTGTACCCTTTGTCTCCTATATATATATATATACACCAAAGGGGCCTAGTCTTAGGATCATATTATCTAATATCATATTGTATTATGAACTGGATATATTATAAAAGGAGGTTTCCCCCTCAAAGTGGACTCAATTCATTGACTTTGTATCTTTTTTAAGGCATTGGATCATAATATTATAAAACTAAATACTTGTGAGCAATAGTGTATACCTTGAAATTATAAATTTTAAGGGCTTAGAAAATAGATGTTATTCATAAGCCATGCCTTGGCTCTTCAAAACCATCCCTAATGTGTTAAATTGTAAATATTGAACTTTTTGTAGTCCTAGAACAATTGTTCATTGTGAAGAGCATGTGTTATGTATTGGGGCCTCACTCATGGGCCATGAGCCCCAAAATAAAATTTGTGGCTATAAGCCCTATATTTTAGTTAAAAACCATGGATTGGGTTCCTAAAACCATCTATGGTGTACCAAAACTCAAAATAGGGACCATATCCCACTATTATATCAAATATTCCATATGCATGTGTTATGTGGTTATATGGGGTCATACACATGGTCCATGTGATATATAGGAAATTTATTACCTATATCAAGTGCCTCAACTATAGATATATAATGGGATATGGTGTTTAACGATGATGCACACCCTTCATATCATTGCCCTAGCTCATGCACACTAAAATCCAATGTTTTGATGAGATGCATTGTCAAACCCATGTGAGACACCTAGCCCACGTACATAAACAATGCACATAAATGATGCATGTTAGGTCTCCAAATTGATGTCATTTTCACTACCATTGAAACAATTTTTGACCCATCAAAGCCAATGTTTTCATCATAAACATCACTCTTTTTCTATAAAGGTTATAAATGATGCATGTTAGGTCTCCAAATTGATGTCATTTTCACTACCATTGAAACAATTTTTGACCCATCAAAGCCAATGTTTTCATCATAAACATCACTCTTTTTCTATAAAGGTTATTCAGAGGCTCATAAGGTAATTCCCTTGGTTTGTTAGTGTTTCCCATCATTTTTAGTGAATTTTAATGATTAAAAGTTTATTTTATTACTAATGATGGTTTATTAAGGTCGTTTCCTAAAACACACAAAGATTTATGGTTACATGCATCATTTTTCATCATACTTCCAAGGTTCAAAGATGGAAATCAAGACATGGTTTTTCTCTATAGTAGTGTCGACCTACTTCTAAGCTCGTTACACTGGTTCTAGAACAAGAAGGGAAAGCACCACCTACAGTCAAAGATCATGGTCAACTATATTCTCCATATCAGTGTGCCAACATCAAATCGGATCAGGGACAAAATTAGGAGATATTCGAATGCATTTCATGTCATGAGAATATATTATGAACAAAATCAAGGTTATATTTTCACTCCCAGGTTTAATTATATCAGCTATTGCGATTCTCCAATTATATTCGATATATTTGATGCATGAGAACAGGGATTCAATCAGAATTGACTTACGTGTATTTGTAAACAATGTTGCATTTAATTTATTTTTTTGAGTGATGCAAGGTAAGAACGATAGTATGAGATAAACAACTAGAAATTGGACTTTCAGACATATATCTCATGTATTGATTTATCGACATTTCTTAATGAAATGTTGGTGTTTTGAAAGTTCAGTTTGTGGTTCCAATTGATCTAATTTTGTAGTTGTTTTAGAAATGAGAGGGAAATTGAGAGGGCCCACCAAGTTGGCTATCATTTCCTCGTATTATTAGCTTAGAATTGTAAGTGTGTTTCATGAGTTTCCTTTGTTTCACTTAGCTTTGTTTTCTTTTATTTTATATAATTAATTTTATGGTTGATTATTCTCTAATTGCATTTAGTGTGACAATTTGTTAATAGATTTTGCTTGAATGGGAATTGTGCCATGAACATATCCCTACAACCACTTTGATTTCCTTATTTAGATATCCCTACAACCACTTTGATTTCCTTATTTAGATACAATAGAAGCATAACTCTATTTTTGTGCAATTTCGTTTTGTAAACAATATCTTTATTTTCGAGTTTTATTGAGGAATGATCCAAACATAAATTGAACAATTGCATTGCACTCTTTATTTATAATTGAATTTCCTCTCACAATTGCAAATAACTTTATTAACTTTGAAATACAAGGTTGTATTATTCATCATCCCATATTTAATGAGATAGTATTTGAGTTTGTTGATACAATTTTTGTGTGTAATTGTGTGCATGGATCAATCCTTATTATTTCCATTATTTTTCTCTATATACTCTCAATTTAGTGATTGAATTAATTTGATTACAGGTACCCTAGATATCACTAGAGTTTAAACGATAAAATTGAGTTTGTTTCATTGTAATCAATGTTGGGTAAAGATCACTGCAATATTTATAACCTCAGCATGTAAAATTCTTTATTATTAACTCAATGAATTACTTTTACAATTGGCAAAGTGTTAATAGATTAATATTTTATATTCTCAATTTGTTTTTGCAATTACAAGAATAATGTCACTTGAAGGTAGGAACAAGATTTGGTCTTAGAATTGCTTACATGAATGCTTAGGAATTGCTTGAGTGAAATATTGTAGCATGTGCCAATAAAGAACTTTCTTGTTTTTCTACCCAATGAATGAGTTTCTTGGGATTTAATAGGAGTATAATTTCATGTAATTTACCATATATCATATAATCATTATTTTCCTAGTCCCTACACATACAGTGTTTCTATATCTAAGCTTACACCCCCAGATTGATGATTTAATGTTCAATGATTAAGTTAATTAATTAGCTTGACATTTTTGGCATCGTTTTCATGGAGATGCTACAAGGGAGTACCACTTATAGGGATTATTTTTCTTGCATACTTTAGAAGAGAATTTTCTTTTGTGTGGTTCCTTTCTTTAGAATGCTATCATACAAAGGCACCTTTACTTCATAATTTATGAAGAGGTTCTAGCTAGATGCATTCACTTTTGTGAGTACACTCCCTCACTTGTTCTAAAGCTATTTTAGTACTACATGAATAAATCTAGGGACAATATAGGTATATTTAAGGGAACAAGTAGAGTAGTTTCACCAAATAAGAAGACTCTTTCAAATACAAACTTTTTGGTAGGAAATTATACAACATGGGGACAGATAAGTATGATTCCAAAAGGTAGTTCCATCAAACAAAAACCTACAAAAAGTGAAACGAAGAAGCATGTTGTTCCTCTAGCAAATCATACATTAGAAGAACAGGTAGTAGGCTACTTAGATCATCAACTAGAGAAAGAATAAGAATATTTCAACCCAATCCTGAAACCAATATCTCCACACATACCTTTAGAGTACAACATATTCAAAAACAAGCACATCATTGAAGTAGAAGGAGAAATACATACCAATTATGGAGGTGAAGTACACAGAGTTGAAGAGGTAACTTTTGGGTTTCCAATAGTAGATCCTAACACAAATGTACAAATGAAGAACATCCACCCCTAAGTTCTACCTCACTTCCATGGTCTAGTAAACAAAGTCTCTGACTCTTTTTGAATTTGAATTTGATATTCTTTGTTATAGCTATTAGTATACCTTTGACGCAAAAAATATAATGTTCTTCCCAACCACCCTTAAGGATACAACTCTCCATTTATTTATAGGTATGGGTGGAGACACCATTAGAACATGGGAACAAATGCATGGAACTTTCCTCAAGAAATATGATATCATTGTAAGGCTGGGGAATTAAGAGAAGAAATCATTAAAATGACATAGAAAGAGGAAAAAATCATCGAGGACTATCATGAGAAATTCTTGTATAATCTTCAAATATCTAAAAAATGCAAGTCATATCCAGAAAAAATCAAAACCATTTTCTTGACAGGTCTGTTAGATGAATCAATAAATTTCTTAAATTAATGGGATCTGATGATGTCTCTCAACTAAGATTTGAATAAATTTGTGATTTGTGTAGAAGATATTCTCAGATCCATGATAGATATGGAAAAGGACCAAGGGACACTCTCTCCAAACTCAACAAATCTACTACTAGTGGTGTCACTAGAGATGAATGGGAAATTTGCTTGAAAAAATCAAAATTGATCTTCTTGGCACTCTCAGTTTACAGGTAGATACTTTGCAATTTAAAAAGTAACAAGAAGATGAAAAAATATATATTTGTATTGTTTTCCTAAATGTAGAGAAAAACACCCACTAAGGGAATGTCCTCTTGATAATATTAAAATATATGCCATTTGTGCAAGAGAACATCCAATAGAGAAATGTCCTTCTCTAACTAGACTGAAAGTAGTGTATCAAAGGGGAGAATCAAGAAACCAAACAATTATGTATACTTGCAGCAAAAATATAGTAACACTTTGTTTCCCCCCAAGATTGTAATTATGCAAAAACTCCATATGTTTATGTTATGAGGCATGTAATTGTGTTTTGATTTATTATAAACACTAAAATGTTGATTGAGAGGGAAAAACCTTGATAAGTATTGGCCATGATACACCAGAGGAAATTGATGAGGTAGAGGGACTGATGGAACAATTGAGTGTAGTCGATTTGAGATGCATCAGCAAAGAAAATATGAAGTTTGTGGATCAAGATAATTTATACTTGCAAACATAAATAACTACACTTACCACCATATTTGGCATACATGAAACCACACAACCATTAAGGAAGTTCACATAAGTGGTTGGGGAATTTAATTAATATGGGCAGTTGGTCCATGCAAAGAAAAAGGATTGATGGAACAACTAACAATGGATACCATAGAACCACCCCTTCAAACTATGAATCGAAGACTGCAGGTTATGTCTATAGGAAGTCACATAAATCTTGAGAGGATAGATAATACTAGAGGAGGAAAACACAAGGGTGAGGAGATGATAAATATGTGCACACAAAATTGAGGAGCACATGGAGAGAGACACAAACAAACAAAAAGAATAGAACATATAACAGAGAATACAAAGAGACGAGAAAGAGAGAACAAAGAATAGAGGTGTAGATATGTTGATTGAGGAACATAAATAAATGAATATCTTTCTAGAGGAAAACATGAATCTTTTCTGATTGATGATGATCAACCTGAATAGAGAAGGCCTAGATTCCCGAAACAGATAAATAGTGGGCTACATCTTGGTTCTTACTGGACAAAAAATAACACTGGTAAGGGGAGGTCGTTGAGGGATTGTTCCATAGAGAAGGGAATCTCTTTTGTAGAGGAAATCCAAATGAGAAACCACTTGATAAACATGTAGAGACCCGAATCTCTATGGGAGGTAGCAACTTTTTCTATTTCATAGGAGGAAAGAGAGTAACCTTCCTCAATCATTGAAGAATCGAAACCCTACTAAGTCAATTTCCTTGGTGGTATCATGGCTTGGCACATGGGTGAAATGTTGTAGGAATTGACTCTACAAAAAGGCCTAAGGTTGGGAGGAAAGGCGTCCTCTCTTAGTCAGTGATATTTGGTTAATTCCTTACCAGATAAGTGTTTTACTGTACTGAAAATGTTCATGAATGAAGTATGTGTATGCATGTGTAGATGTTTGATTTTAAAGAGGAAACTCATTCGTTTATAATCCATGGTTTGAATGTTGCATGAAATTCATAAATTGTTATGTTGTTTATTTCTTATATGATAATCATGGAAATGATTGGGTATGGATTGTTGGATTCTTGAGCATTTTATCTCTATAGGGAGAATCTGTAAATCATGCAATATTTTCCTCTTAAGTTTTATTAACTTGGGAAATCCATAGAATATTTTTGAGACCCTGAAAATAGTGGCCAAAGCCTACAGAACTCAAGAAATGGCCAAGACCTCAAAATGGATTGTTATATCTCCGTAAAATATCATGTTGACCCTGTCAAGAGAGACAACCATATATATGGAGAGATATGAATTGTTAATCACGGTGAGCTATTTGGAGTGGAATCTTTGGAGGGAAACCTCGAGCACTATGGGAAAATATCTGAATGAGAGGCTTCAAAATGGGCTATTCGAAGTGGGACTTTCGGGAGGAAATCTCATGTGTTGCGGGAAAAGTCTCGAGTAAGAGACTTTGAATTTGAGTGCATGTGGGTCATAGATCTGGGAGCGGGTGAGTTAATCCTCAACTATTGATCATCGAGGGCCCCACTTAGCAGATTGAGAGGGAAGAGTGACTTGGTGTTGACTAGGAGTGTCAGTATGGAGATGTATGTCAGTAATTGATTGGTCAACATGAATGAGTGTAGGTCTAGCTGGTTGGATTTGACCATTTTCAGGGTTGACTCTGGAGATTTTAGAGTATAACTATGAAGGGTTCGGAGTAATCCTCTAAAGTGTTCAGAGTATGACTCTAATGGAGGGAATATCTAGACCATAGATATGTGAGTGGGTGAGATGTGACGGTATACATCGATATTCCATAGGTCATAGCTAATTTAAGGGATGATGTGTTGACGTCATGAATAATGTAGCATGCTATAAAGGAAGCCATAGTGTCCTTAGGATGAAAGAAGTCAATCATTAATTGGTTGAAAAGTTGAGTGTGGTCGAGCTAGACAGGAGAACCTTAGACCTCTGAATAAATTTGAATCATTGGATGAGGAGGCCATAAGTGCATCAACTTCCTCCATCAAGAATATGGAATATTCCTTGATACCCTGAGTTTGGAGTAGTTAAACTTAGTGAACCTTTTGAGCGTTGAATGGATGTTATCGAAAGGGAATATTCTGTGATTCCTTATACATCGTAGCTAAAAGACGAGTGAACCGGGAGAAGGCCCAAACGTCAACAACTATAATATTATGTGGATTGAAGATCCACCGTGGCAAGTTATACATGTGCAATATTGGTGCCATTGTTTCTCCATGTCAGATGGCACGAGTGAAAAGGTGTCACATGGTAGTGAGATAGACGTTGACCATGAGAGTCCGAGAAACTTTGGAGATTCATAATGTTTGATCTAGATCTTAGTTTTGAGAGAAATTATAGTCATTGGAAAGCTCTTGACGAGCAGAAGATGATAGTGATGTCAATGATGAAATTTGATATAGTTGAGAAAATAAAAAAATCTAATTCCCCTTCCCTTAAAATAATACTTAGGGGTTGGATGTGTTACATAGTGGTATCATAGGAAAGTTCAAACTCTAGGCTTGAATGGGTCACCAAGACCACTTAAAACTATTAAAAAAAAAGGATTTTATATTTTTTGGAATGAATGATTCAAAATATTGACATAAAATGCTAACTATAATTGTTGTTTCAACACGTATAACGAATTGAAAATTTCATAGAAATGAATGGTGCAACGTAGTATGGATAAAACCTCGCACCATAGAGATGAAGAGTCTGATGTCCAGAGGAATGAGAAACCCCTCCATATTTAATGGCCATTGTGAGAACTCTAAAGGAAGATAATGAGAGGATTATGAGAGCCCATTCCAAACATGAAGAGTTGAATACATTTCTACTACAGATAATGTCTAAAATCCAAAAACAATTGTAGCAAGGCCCTAGAAATGGAAAATTACAATAGTCAGAGAGGTTGAAAAACCCTTCAGATGCCCAAAATCATGGATTGGTTCACAATGACGTGAGAAGGATTTATTCCAAAAGAAATCATTGGGGTACCAAGAAAGGTGAATCGAGTGGAGGAGTTCCCACAAATTCCTCTCTTTGAAATACTATTTTAGCAGGACAATCCAATAGTGGCACGAAATCCAACATTTCTAAGAAGAGAAAGAGGAATAATTATCATATTTTTCTGATGGAATGATTAGAGAAGGATAGGACACCCACCTTTGATGAAGAGATAAAGAAAGGAGAGGAAGTTGAAGCATGTCTATTTGGGTTAAAAAAGTACTTTAGAGTACATAATTATTTAGATAATACCAAAGAAAGGACTGTAGTATTCAACCTGAATGGAGGGGCTTCCATTTGGTGGGAATACATCAAGGAAATAAAAAGGATAAAGGAAATAAAATTGACCTGGAAACAGTTTGAGAAATACTTTTACAAATATTACCCATCTGAAAAGTATTATGATGACACGATAAAGGAATTCCATGAGATTAAGTTGGGACAACTTACCTTGGATGTGTATGCAAAAATATTTATGGAGTTGTTAAGGTATGTTCCCTATAATAAGGATGATAAGGTGAGGATCTAGTGTTTTTTAAATGGGTTACCACAATCCTACCAATACTTAATTGATTTTGATAAACCCAAGATGTTGGAGGACACCATCTGAAAGGAAAAATGTTGTTACAACGCGTTTCTTAAGATATTCAAACAATGTGATGCAATCATGGTTGTAGTGGATAATTTGAGCAAGGCAACTCATTTTCTTCCCATAAAATCTACTTTTAAATTCATTGACATTTCTAATGTTTTTATGGAAGAAATATTCAGATTGCATGGTTTTCCTAAAACCGTCATTTCAAACAGAGATGTTCAGTTCACCTCAAATTTCTGGAAGAACTTATTTGTAGGTTTAGAAATGAAATTGGCATTTAGAACTACCTACCATCCCCAAACAAATGGTCAAATCGAAAGGGTGAACATATTTTTATAGTATATGTTACGAATGCATGTTATGCATTGGCCCAAGCAATGGGAAGAATATCTACCTTTGTTAGAATTCACATACAACAATGTTTATCAAGAATCATTGAATATGAGCCCGTTTGAGGCTCTATATGTTATAAAGTGAAAATTATTGATTATTTGGGACAGTCCAGTGGATAAAACCACACTTGGATCTGAATTGTTGAAGGAGATGGAACAAGCCATAATTAAGACAAGGAAAAACTTGAAGATATCCCAAGATAGACAAAAAAATCTATGTTGATAGCAAGAAAAACCCGAGAGAATTCAAAGTAGGACACCATGTGTATCTCCGGGTGAAACCCAAGAAAAGATCCTTGAAAATGGGGATGTGTGCTAAATTGTCTCCCCAATATTGTGGACCATTTGAAATCCTATAGAGAATAAGATCAGTAGAATATGTATTCCATGTGTCTTTGTCAAAAAAATATGTCCATGGTTATAATCATGTTATTGATTGGACTATAATACATATGGAACTAGAGGGATAATTCTAGTCAAAACCTCAATGCATCCTAGACAGGAAAGAGACAATGCTCTGAAATTGAGTCATCGTGTAGGTCAAGATGCAATGGAAGAACTTTGGAGAAAAGGAAGCTACATGGGAGTTGGAATATGCCATGATATTGGCATACCCATTTTTTTTTAATGTATAATTGTATATACATGGTGTTTTAAACACTGAGGATGATGTTTCTTTAAGGGGAGGGGAATTTAACACCCTGTTTTCCCCCAAGATTGTAATTATGCACAAACTCTATATGTTTATGTTATGAGGCATGTAATTTTGTTTTGATTTAATATGAACACCAAAATGTTGATTGAGCGGTAAAAACCTTGATAAGTGCTAGCCATGATACATTAGAGGAAATTGATGAGGCAAAGGGACTAATGGAATGGTTGAATGTAGTGGAGTTGATATGCATTAGTGAAGAAAATAGGAATCTTTCACAACAAGATAATTTATGCTTGCAAACATAAAGAACTACACCTACCACCATATTAGGCATACATGAAACCATGTGACCATTAAAGAAGGTCATAGAGATGGTTGGGGAAGTTAATGAATGTAATCAGTTGGTCCATGTAGATAAAAAGAGATGATGGAACATTGATAGGGGATACCACAAAATCGCCCCTTGAGACTATGAATAGTATACTACAGGTTACTTTTGCAGGAAGTCACAAAAATCTTGAGAGGATAGAGAATAATACCAGAGGAGGAAAACATAAGGGTGAGGAGATGAGAACGATGCACACACAGAATAGAGGAGAACATGAATAGAAAGACACACAACAAAAGAACAAAACACAAAACAAGGAAGACATAGAGATTAGCAAGAGATAATAGAGCACAGAGGTGTGGATGTGTTGATTGAGGAAGAAAAAGAAAACAATATCTTTCTAGAGGAAAAAATGAAGCTTGTCTAAGTTTTGGATGATCACCCTGAATAGAGAAGGCTCAGATTCCCAAACTAGAGAATAGTGGGATACAACTCGGTGCTTACTAGACAGAAACTAAAGATGGAAAGGAGAGGTCTCTGAGGAATTGTTGAGAAGAGACGGGACTCCCTTATGTAGAGGAAATCTAGTTCAGAAACCACCTAATAAAAATGTAGAGACTCAAATCTCAGTGGGAGGTGTAAACTTCTATTGTGTCGGAGGAGGAAGGAGACTAACCTTCCTCAATCATCGCAAACTCAAAACCATGTTGAGTCAATTTCCTTGGTGGTATAATGTATTATCAAGGGGTAGCATTTTGTAGGAAGTGACTCTACAACAAGGCCTAAGGTTGGGAGGAAAGGCGTCCTCTCTCAATTAGTCAGATTTGGTTAATTCCTTACCAAATAAGTGTTTGACTTTACTAAAAATTCTCATGAATGAAATACTTGTATGCATGTCTAGATATTTCAATTTAAAGAGGAAACTTAGTCGTTTATAATCCATGGTTTGAATGCATGTAAGTCAGAAATTGTTATGTTATTTATTTCTTATATGATAATCATGGAAATGATTGGGTATGGACTACTACATGATTGAGAATTTTATCCTTGTAGGGATAATCTATAAATCATGCAATATTTTCCATTTAAGTTTTAGTAACTTGGGAAATCCATTGATTAGTTCTAAGACCTTGAAAATCCAGGCCGAAGCCCTGCAGAACTCGATAAATGGCTAAGTCCTCAAAACAAAATGTTATATCTCCTTAAAATCATGTGTTGAACCAATAGAGAGAGACAAACGTAGATATGGAATGATATGAACCATTAATTGTGGTGAGTTGTTTGGAGTGGAAGCTTTGAAGGGAACCCCCAAGAACTTTGGGAAAATCTCGAAACAAGAGTCTCTGAAATGGTCTATTTGGAGTCATACTTTCGATAGGAAATCTCATGTGTTGCGGGAAAAGTCCTAAGTGAGAGACTCTAAATTCGAGTGCATGTGGGCCATATATATGTCCAACAACACATGTATTCCAATAGAGGATGAACACCTTTGGAAACCACTCACATAACCAGATCAAAGATCAAAACACCGATGTTTTCACGTCGTAAAACCCCTACGTGTAAACATCTGCGGCCACTTGGAGCAGTTTATTAATGCAAAAGAAAAAGATTATAGAGATATTTTACAAGAGAGTTTCTCACAATCAATCATCGACAAATGAAATTCAATGCTATTTAAATAGAGATCATGGAACAATTAGGTGTTAATCCATAGATCAATGGTTGTTAAGATCGATGAGAGCATGAATCGTCGGATCACTCTATGTCAGGAACATATTGCAACCGTCCAATTTCCTAACTACAAATGCATACTAATGCATAATAAATAAACACACTAAGAAACACACTTTTACCTAATGACACATTAGACCAAGTAGATCTTAACTAACTCCTAAGTGTCTAAATATCCTAACATCCCCCCTTAAGAACAACTTGGGATATGATTGAAGGATTTACAATGTTGACACAATAGGAGAAGGAAGGAGGCATTACATCCTATCTGTCACATACCCACTAAGGAAAACAAAAAAATTCGTCGAATTCTCGAGTATCAGAATCTCCGAAATACCTATTGGGGTCTTAGCATAGGCTAGTTCCTTCCTTGTCCATTTCCATGTGATTGTGGGTTGCGACCACAGGCCGAACAAGTATGGCATTCTTTCTCTCTTTGCGACTCTGCACTACTAGAGTGTCTAGTCTTTCGACTCTGCCAACCCCAACACAGTGAAGCACCAAACCTCGACAGGGCTGGCGAGTGGCAGGTTTTCCCCCTTGGGGTCTTGTCCACATGACCCTATCCCGTGTCTATGCAATTAAGCCAGCCAAGCGCTTATCGACATTTTTTGACTCAGGGAAATGCAATGCATGACTTCCCTTTGACACTTTTCGCTACTCACAACTTCGAAGGTTCAAGCGTCAAGCTCTCATGCTCATCTTCTCCAAAATCCTGAGATGCAAAAGTCAGCAATGGTTGACTTCCTCTTCACACTTCTCCAACTCACAACCTCACGAGTTGGAGCATTGAGCCTTCGTGCTCCTATCTCACGAATCTTCGAGATGCGAGAAGTCAATAGATTGTTGACTCCGTTCCGGGTGACGCGTGCCCACCTGTCAATCGTGCGGGCCCCACCTGATGGATGTGCCATGTGTTCTCACGAGCCTCGGCTCTCGGCACTTCGTGACTTATACGGTCATAAGTGACCCCTTCCAACCTCCGAACCCCCGAACTCCCGATATACGATATCACCATGGATTTCTGATCCAACGGTCCTCCCGTTCCTGGATCCAACGGTTCAGATTTTTCTCCTCACAACTTCGCACTTCATGACTTCATGATTTGGAGCACCCAACTCTTTCACCTTCTTGCAAAATCTCGAGATGAAAGATCTCGAACTCATACCTCTTTTGAACTGCACCGATCCTAACCGCCTTGCAACTTTGCAAACGGTTATCGGCTGTTCGCCACTTCTATCTCGAAGTGTCTCCACTGCCCATACAACTTCTCTCATGGCTACTTCTATGTCTTAACTCCCTCGCAACTCAGTGCAATCCAATGACCCACGACAATTTGGCACTTCTCCACGAAGTCTCTCTGTCGTCCGTTTCTGCTCTCTTCTGCGTGCGTCTCGACATACTTTTTCGACGACCCAGATCTATTTCACTCCAGTTGATCTAACAGTAGTTGTAGCTCCTCCTTGAACGTGCGCTTCTCTTCCTTCTCCTTAGAATATTTATTAAGTATCAAAGGTCTCGACCTTTGCTTCTCCTCTGCGACCTTTGCAGCTAAGGCTCTCTACAAAAAATGGCACTATCCCTCCCGATCTTCTCTTCTCTGAAATCGTGAAAGATTTCCTCGACCTCTGTGATTCCTATAGGGTCTGTGTACATGACAAGGTGCTTCCTATCCTCCTCAGATGGATGGCTATGATTCTCTCACGACTTCACCACCCGTGAAGTCAAAATACTTCCCTCTATGACTCTCGATGTTCGAATCCCCAATATGGGTGATTTCACGACACGTGTCCTATCTCCAACGAATGGCTAAGGTTCTTTTGCTATTTTAGGACTTATGTTGTCGAGTGCTCGGACTCTTGTCCTCCGGACTCCCGAACTCCCAAATGTCGAAACCCCGATACAAACTCCTTCTCGGGACTTTCATTTTTGTTGTTCTTCGTGTGATGTTTAAACCTCGTGCAATTCTCGACAGATCCAACGTCTGTCATCTTTTTAGACCAAGATCTGATAGCTCAGACCTGTCTCTCCATTGCGTCGTTCCTAAGCTTCATGGACATGAATTCATGATCCAGATTCGTTCCCGAACCTTGGGGATCTACGGTTCCAATTTATTCACTGCTCGTGAAGATAAAGGAAAAAGGGTTAAGGCATTTAACGCCCTCGTTTATTCCTTCAATCTAACGGTCGTGAATGACCGCATATCTTCTGACAGGATCTCATCCGTTGATCGATACTTGTTCTTCGAATCCTCAAGGGATTCTGCAACTTCTACACCTCTGCAGAGTCTTTGCACACAAAGTGCTACCTCTTCTGAGATTTTTCAAAAAGGGTATCTCTATGGGAATATTTATCCAGGGTATCACCTGAGATGGATAAGGGTATAGATTTCCCAAGAAACGACTTGAATTCTGAATTGATTCAATGTGCGTATATACATATAAATCTATTTATAAACATAAGCCATGCGTGGCCCTTCCATTGTAAGCATGCAACCACCATTTCTGAATCAAAACACTACACAGGCAGTCTTATACTCAAACCATTCATAAAACTGCACAGACTATGAGCATATATGTCAGCATATAAATTTCAAGATGCAAGATGTAAAACACTTAACAGAAATAACACCATAGGTGAGTGAAACTGCTGAGAGGGGTGCTCGTTTCCACCCAACCGTAGGCTCAGCGATTCCGATAGGATTTACCACTAGCCACCCCCGAGCTGAGACCATGATGCTGCAAGACTGCGTCTCTATTTTCTAGTGATCGAGAACGAGGGTTACTCTCACCCTTCTCTGCTATCACTCACTCTGTATTTTCGAGAGTTTTTTGCCTTCCCTTGCGTCTGCCCCCTTCTCCCTCACGCATTTTTCCTCTTGCGAGGTTGCATGTGGCGCGATTTCCCTCTCACTGGTTAGGCCTGATGGCTCTACATATGGGCGGTTCACCCCCCCCCCC
>ML785333.1:307168-345771 GCA_009831015.1 Picea engelmannii
ACAAGGTCCATTCACATCACACATTCACATTTTTTAGTTTGCCACAGTTCTTGGCCAGTATAGTTATTTTTACAAACTAGGGGAAACAGGGTGTTACACTATCCCCCCTTAATGAAAACTTCTAGAACTCCTAACATAGATCAAAGTTTTGAAAACTTCACTTCTATAAAATACTTTTTGAAAATGTCTGCAACTTGATCTTTTGTAGGGAAAAAGAGCACTTCAATAACTTGATCAGGAATGAGATTTATGATGAAGTGAATTTGTAGCTCGATGTTCTTGTTGCAATGATGTTGAAATGGGTCTTTGGAAAGATTGATGGCACTCTGATTTTTGCACCAAAGGTTGGTCGGATGTTGTTGCTCGAATCCAAACTCTGAAAGGATCTGTCAAATCGACAAGGCTTCCTAACTTGCTTTTACCATTGCTCGGTACTCTGCTTCTACTGAAGAAAGTGCAATATCTTGTTGTTTGTTACAGGCCCAAGTGACGGGTCCTGAACCAAATCTAAATACATAAACTTCAATAGACTTCCAATCATCAGGGTCATCAGCCAAATCTAAATTAGTGAAACCAACTAATAAAGGAGTCCCCCTGAACTATAATGTATCTCGAACTAAATTGTACCACGGACATAGAGAAGTATTCTTTTAGCTACTTTCCAATGGATTTCATGGGATGTTTTCATATACCAGGAAAGACGACCAACAACAAAGGAAATATCAGAACAGGTATGAATCAAGTATAAGAGGCTACCAACTAACTGACCGTACAGGGTGGCATCAACTTCAGGAGAAGTACAGGTGGTAGTAAGCTTGACTCCAGACTGGAAGGGAGAAGGGAATGGTTTACAATCATCCATGTGAAAGTGACGAAGAAGGTCACAAGAATACTTAGACTCGGAAAGAAAAATTCCTTCATTGGTTTGAAAAACTTGGGGGCCAAGGAAATAGTGCAAAAAGCCTAAGTCTGTCATTTCAAATTTCTTATTAAGTCTGGTTTTCACATGGTTTAAAATTTTTGAGTCACTACTAGTAAGGATAAGGTCATCAACATAAAGGAAAAGGATTATGAGATGGATTCCTACTTTCTTGGTATAGACATTAGGATCAGAATGACATCTAGAGAATCCAGTGTCGATAAAAAATGTTGTCCATTTTTTCATACCAAGCTCGGGGAGCTTGCTTAAGACCATAAAGAGATTTCTTAAGGTGACAAACAAGGCTAGAGTCATTGTGGACATAGCCACGAGGTTTTTCCATGTAGAATTATTCTTGAAAATATCCATGCAAGAAGGCAGATTTAACATCCATCTGATGTACCTCCCATTTATGTGAGGCAGCAAGGGAAAGAACAAGGAGGATGGAATTCATTTTGGCTACACGGGAAAATGTTTCATTATAGTCAATTCCTTCAACTTGGGAAAATCCTTTGGAAACTAACTGGGCCTTGTGTCTTTCAACACTTGCATCTGATGCATACTTAGTTCTGTAGACCCATTTACATCTGACAAGATTTATTCCTTTTGGAAGAGGTACAAGATCCCAAGTATTTTTTTCCATTAAAGAATGATACTCTTCATTCATTGATGTATCCCAATATGAATGACCTGAAGCTTCTACAAATGTCTTTGGATCATGAGTTTCTAAAACCTGAGACAAAAGAGAAGAGGCTCGCTAGAACTGTGAACGTGTTCGACGCTGATCTTAAGGATCACCAACAAGACCACCAGTTTCTTTTCATGTTGAACATACCCATCTAGGAAGCGATGGAACTAGTGTTGGTTCAGGTTCAAAAGATTCATCTAGAGGAAGCTGAGCAGGTGGAGGTGGATTTTCATCCTCACTATCATCATCTGAAAAAGAAACCAGAATAGGAATAGAAGAAGGCACAAATGTCGAAGATGGCTCTCAAGAAGAAGAAGGAACAATTGTTGAATTAGGATCGCGGGCCAAGAGATTTTCATCAAATTTAACATCTCTTCTAATAATAAGTTCATGACAATTTGATTGAATAAGTCTATAACCTTTGACATCTTCAAAATAACCAAAAAATATACACTTATCACCTTTAGGTTGCAATTCTTTCTTTTTCTCATCAGGAATGTGAGACCATGCTATACTGCCAAATACACAGAAGTGACTTACATCTCATTTAATTTTAGTCCAAGCTTCTTCTAGTGTTATATTTTTAAGAGCCTTTATGGGAGTGCGATTGACTATGTAATTTGCACAGTTGATTGCTTCCGCCCAATACTTTAGACTTAATCCCTTAGATTGGATCACACAATTAGCCATTTATTTTAATGTGTGGTTCTTTCTCTCAGCAAAACTATTTTGTTGTGGTGTATATGGAACAGTGAGTTGCATTTGGATGCCCTGTGTAGTGCAGTAACTTGTAAAATTGGTTTTCACATATTCTCCTCCATTATATGTTCTTAACTTTTGAATTTGATTTCCAAATTGCATTTCTACAAGGGCCTTGTAGGCCAAAAACTTGTCAAAAACTTTGCTCTTAAGTTTTAAGAAGCAAACCCAAGTTCGTCTGGAAAATTCATCAATGAAAGTTAAGAAATACTTGCACCCAAAAAAAGAAGGAGAAGAAAGTGGACCACACAAATCACTGTGAACAAGATGCAAAGGGCTCGAGGTGTGCCAAGAAGCACGTTTTTCAAAATTGTCTCAATGATGTTTGTTGAGAACAAAACCGACACAAACACCATCTCTACATGAAATAGGAGGAATACCAGTCACCATCTGTTGATTACATAGTTGTTGCAATGAACGATAGTTTAGATGACCAAACTGCTCATGCAAAAGTTTGTTTAAGTCATCGCTATGAGAAACAAAAACTGATGAAAAGGATGATGACCCAAAGTTGTCAAACTTGTACAACCTGGTAATATCATCAGCAATTCCAGTTGCAAGAACATGCTTAGGATCTTTTAGATCCTTGATTACAACTTGGTGAGGTGAAAACTCTATGATTTTACCTTCACCTGAATGAGTGATTTAATATACTGATAGAAGGTTACAGGAAAGACTTGGAACACATAATACATCATTGAAATGACCATTATCTACTTGAACTAGTCCAGATCCTACAACACTAAGAGATCTATCATAACCAACAAATATTTTCTTGGTGTTACATTCATTTAGAGAAAAACATATGTCTTTATCCTTATCCATATGATAAGATGTTCCTAAATCAATAAGATACTCATCAGAAGAAGAAGTAGAAGTTGTATTGAAGGAGAAACTAGAAGTGGAAAGTGCATGTCCATGAGAAGAAGAAGAAGAAGTAGAATCAATAATGATGTTGTGCTTATTCATCGTTGCTTCTAAAGTTGTCATCTTTTTAAAACATTTGAACTCATCATGACCATATTTATCACAAAATTTGCAATGTTTTTCAGTCTTCTTATTTTTATATTTTGCTCCTTTGTCACCATTAGGAGCTGAAGTTGTCTGAGAAGGTCTGGGACCCTTATGTTGCTTGTTGTTGTAGCGAGGATGTTGCTTCTTGGGATAATTGGGTTTATCTTTATGTTGGGAAATTAAGGCTTTGTTAGAGGTACCTGCAGTGTTGATCACTCCAAGTTGTACAAGCTTATCTTCTTCTCTAATCAAAGCAACACAAAAGGACTCAAGAGTGGGTTTTTTATAAAATTTCCCTAAAGCCTCTCTCATGACATAAAAGGTAGATACAAACATAGTATATGCACTACCTAGATTAGAAAGAATAAGATAGATGCAACACTCTTCCTCCATTTCTATCTCACATTCTTCACATAAAATTATGAGAGTTTTAAACATAGATAGATAGTCTCCAATGCAAGAAAAATCATTTGGACTTATGGTTAGTACTTGATTTTCTAACTGTTGTGCTCAAATAATATCGAGTTTACCAAACACAGATTCAATCCTTTCCCAAGCTTCATTGGGGTCATCAATTTCTTTAAGGTGGAACCTTAAATCAAGAGAGATGGGCATTCTGATTAGTCCACGTGCTCCATCACTCCTATTAGCCCATTTGAATTTCGTATCATCATCAGTGAATATTTTTTCCTTTCCCAAGGTAATCTGGTACAAGCCTTTACTTCTTAATAAATATTCCATATGAGATTTCCATTGGAAGTAGTTGGTGTTGGTAAGCAAGAGATTACTTGTAGAAGTCATATTAAATATGCAGATAATATGGATTTAAAAACTGAAACTGATGATATGCATGGAAAGATCTCGAAAAGTTATGCAGTTTAAAAAAAAAACAACACTGAAAACAGACTTCGGATGTGAGAGTTATGCCCTTTTAAAAAAAGGCATAAACGGTAACCAAAGGACCACGTGATAGTGTAAGTTGCTTTATGAAGTGACCCACTTTTATAAAGAGAAGTGGGGATAACTTTTACAATGAAGTTACTTTATAAAATAAAAGTTGCATGCAAAATAAATAACTCTAAAATAAAATATTAAAGCTACTTATAGTGATTCACTTTTATACTTGAAGTGAAATACACTTTACAATTTGAGCATGAACTTTTTCAAAAAAAATAACAAAAGAGAGACATGAACTCAAGACCTCTTACTTAATAAGGAAACTTTTAACCAAATGGTCTAGAAAAACATATTGTATTTTTCTAGAAGAGGATTGGGGGTTTTGTTGTTAGTTGTTGTTATTGTTGTTGTTGGCCTTGGAGAGCGTGCTAGAAAAAAACTCTTTTCACACAAGAAAAAAAATTTGGCTTCTCGATGACAACAAAGGTTAGATCTCGATTAGCTTACCCGGAAGATACACCTTTTCCTATTTGTTTCTTATTTGCCGAGATAGCACAGGGTACGAGGAAAAAATAATACGCAGTTCTGAAAATGTAGCAACCCGGAAATAAATAATACAAAACCAAAATAATACTCTGCAAAAATTTTAAAAATGTGTATCCAGGATTTATACCTCCGGATCTGACTGAAATGGTTGTATCTTGGGAAAACATAAACCTTTTTGAGTGAAACAAAAAGTGTTCCTAGATGAAAAGATCACTTTGGGTGCAGTGGAACAGTTCTATTGGCCCATAAATGTACGAAAATGATAGAAAATGAAGATGAGGAAACTCGGCTTCACGATCTCGATCTACAACAGGAGCGGGTCTCCAAACAATCTATGATACCATGTTCGACAACAGGAGTATTCCAAAATATGATGAACACCTTCAGTAACCAATCACATAACCAGATCAAATATTAACACACCGATGTTTTCATGTGGTAAAACCCCTATGAGGAAACATCCATGGCCCCAGCCAATGCGACCACTTGGAGCAATTTATTAATGAAATAGAAAAAAAATTCAAAGAGATTTTACAAGATAGTTTCTCACAATCGATCATCGGCAAATGAACCTCCATTCTCTTTAAATAGAGATCATGGACCTGTTAGCACAAGAATTTGCAATAGCAATTTTGGTCATTTCGCAGCACCGGTGAATTAGGAGTTTTCGTAACGCTCTTGCTCTTGTGATTTGTAGTGTTCCTAAAATTGGTGATTTGGTAGCGCTTTTGGATTTGGTATCATTTTTAGATTTTGTAGCGCGAAGAGTTATTTGGTCGTTCATAACGCCAAGTAGCTAAGATTGGTGCCAGTTTACGCTATTGGCATAGTTAGCATATGAGCATTTCGGAAGTTGCACAATCATTGGTGCTACATAATCTGCATATTTATTTCAAGATTGGCACTATGGAATCTACAGATATTTTTCAAGAGTGACGCTATGGAATGTTCAGAAGTGTTTTACAGTAGCGCTACATAATTTCTTGTAACGGTTACTATTACAAATTTGATCATAAAACCAAAAATACAAAGTGGGTTTCTTTGAAATGTTTTGTGGACGAATATGATATCCCTATTGATGTGCTGACCAAAACCCAGTTTGTAAATTGAGAGAAACAATTAAAACACCAATGCACTATGTAATGTGTTGTCAATTCTCTATTTTGCATCGCTGATTGGATATTCGCCTTGTTGGGTGGTTGCCACCTTTCAAGGAGGGTTAGAATGGATTCTCAAGGATCAATTATATGTCAAGGGACACTTGCACCTAATTTTTATCTCCATTAAATACCTCATGCAGTGAGGTGGAAACAATTTATTAATGACTTCCAACAATTTCCTGAAAATTAGTAGTTTGTTGGATTTTTGTCTCTTTGACTATTGCCACCTATCTCCAAGGCTTAGACTCCAATGGAGGAGATGGGATTCGACCTCCTAAGGATATTTGGATGCTATTGTTTATTTAATAGAGGAGAGATCTCTTGGAGAGAGGGTTGGATTCATGATCCAGGAGAGGAGAGATCTAGAGGAGCAGTTGAATTGCTCATTTGTAAGCATGAGGGCATGTATTGTAGTCATTTATTCCATTAGATATTCATGAAAGTTGTGATACCAGAATGCTTTTATATTGTTTCCATTATTTCTTATCATCTTGCTTGAGTAATATTTACAAATTTTGAAGATCAAAAGTTGCCTTTGGTTCATGAATTCATGAGTTGAAATGGATTCATGGTAATCGTTTGTTAATCATAGATTATTGTTCAAGCACTCTTTAATATATATTACAAAAAGGATTTTTGTTATGTGGATATTCTTCTCTTTGTTTACCTTCTATTCTTCTTTCCATCTTTTCATAAGCTTTTCATCTGATAGGAAATATGATTGCATGTGATCTGCAAAATGTTACAACTCCATGCCCAATGGAATGTATTTGCAGTAGTCTGATGTCCTACCTTCTACTCTTTTCATGTTGATCCACCTATTCAAACTATTTTAATCCATTTACATTTCTATGTTACCAATATTACTCTCATTTGCAGTCTGGGAGTGAATCTTGGAGTTATAACATTTTTGGCGTCGTTTCTGGGGACGGAAGTGAAGATATATTCCATGGGAGAACGACAACGAAGAGATCTAGATTTGGATGGTGAACTGAATATGGTCACTTTAGACTTCTTATCCTTCACCATGGTGATTCCACAATTCAGAAATCCGTAGGTGACTCCACTGGTTGAAGATCTATAATGGCATCAGATGATCGGATGGAAGCCATTGTGTCTACAAGGTTTGCTCCTTTCAACCTTGTTGATATTCCTAGTTTTCCTAATATTGTTCCTGTTATAGATGTGTGGGGATATGACCTTCCATAGTTCAGAGAGAAGGATGAAGAAAACATTTCACATCATGTAATCAAATTTCATCAATACATGGACCAACTGAGTATACATCATGACGATATATTGATGAAAATTTTCATGTATTCATTGGAAGGCTATGCAAGGAAATGGTATAAAACACTCCTTGCTTATAGTATTTCCTCTTTGAAGGACTTTCATGATGTTTTTTATTCTCATTGCAAGATAATTTATCCAGCTAAAAAACTTTTTGAGAATTGTTGTGAGGGATATGCATCATATATTCAGGATTCAGAAAGTGATTCCCCTAGTAGTGCAGATGAAGGGGATGATTGCAGTGAGTATGAAGATGAAG
The DNA here is from genome assembly GCA_009831015.1 of Picea engelmannii. Lineage (NCBI taxonomy): Eukaryota > Viridiplantae > Streptophyta > Pinopsida > Pinales > Pinaceae > Picea > Picea engelmannii. The sequence goes on from ML785333.1 coordinate 314,701, forward strand.
ATTCATTACCATATATATCTCCTTCTAGATTTGTCATACAATACGAAGATTCTCAACAATTCGATTTTGAAATTCCTAACAATGATTCTCTAGATGAAGAGGATGATAATTTTGAGTTTGAAGATGAGTCATTGTCAAGTCTATCGTTTCCTAATGTTTTACAGCATGAATATTTTCAAAATTTTGATATTGAAAATGAAGCTTTAGATGCATTTGGCATTAATCCAAATATTTTTAATAGTGGTGATTATGATATAGAAGTTGTCCCAAATATCTTTGAAGATTACATTGTTGTTGGTTATACACATAAATCTTCATCCTTGTCATTAGTATTTCATAATGCACCTGCTCCACTTTATGATGTATATGACGAAGACTTTGAATTCCTTGATCTAGATGTGGAAGGATCTAACCAACAGATTCATGAAGACATTCAACTCATTATCCATGAACAGATGGAGTCGATGTATGATAGTTATGCATCTAAAGGAAACATGGAAGAGGAGGATAAGCTTGGTGATTATCGTTTTGACATTGTTGTTGATGTTAAACAAGAAATGTTTCAGCAGGATCATGATGATTTTGATACTTTTGATTGCCAACTCCCAAATGATGTTCATGCCCTCTTTTCAGCAGACATGGAGGAATATAGCTTGATTAAGGAAGCATATTTTTTTCATCATCAACAATGTTTTTTAGAATAATTAAATTTCTCTGATGAATGTCGAGATCCAATTGCCACTTATATGGAGACAGTTTTTCCACAAGATCAAATTTTTGCAGCTCTTGGAATTAGAGAAAAATGTAGTTGTAAGTATTGGCTACCCAGTCACTTTATGTTGCAATAATTTCATATTTTTTTCTTTAACTCATTAAGTTGCAAATGGATTGGCTAATCTGTAAATCTAGTGTTTGATTGGCTATATTGGCAATTTATATTGCATGATCATCTTGTTTCTTCCATTTATAAGTAGGAGTAGGTAGGAGAATAAGCTCGCCATATGAGCAGTTACATTCTTTTCATTTTGTTGGTTTTCATCAATATAAGACTCCTTTCCCAATGGAACAACATGCTTATGTCCAGTCAAATATTTTAGGTGATAGGTAAGGCCATTGGTCTACAAGTTCTTAGCACCTTATAGGGAGCATGTCATCCCCCATGGAGCCAAATGTTATCATAGGAATTTGCAGTAGCAATTTTGGTCATTTCGCAACGCCGGTGAATTAGGAGTTTTAGCAACACTCTTGCTCTTGTGATTTGTAGTGTTCCTGAAATTGGTGATTTGGTAGCGCTTTTGGATTTGGTATCTCTTTTAGATTTCATAGCTCCAAGAGTTCTTTGGTCATTCATAATGCCAAGTGGCCAAGATTGGTGCCATCTTACATTATTTCCATAGTTAGCATATGAGCATTTCATAAGTTTCACACTCATTGGTGCTATGGAATCTGTAGAGATATTTCATGAGTGGCGCTATGAAATCTGCAGATCTATTTCAGGAATGGTGCTATGGAATGTGTAGAATTGTTTTACAGTGGCGCTACGGAATTTCCTGTAATGGTTATTGTTACAAATTTGATCATAAAACAAAAACTACGTAGTGGGTTTCTCTAAAATTTGTTTTGGAGGAATATGATATCCTTTTTGAAATGCTGACCAAATTTCATTCTGACCTAGTTTGTAAATTGAGAGAAACTATTAAAACACCAATGTGCTACGGAATGTGCTGCCAATTCTTTGTTTTGCATAGTTGATTGGATATTCGCCTTGTTGGGAGGTTGCCACCTGTCAAGGAGGGTTCGAATGGATTCTTAAGGATCAGTTAGATGTCAAGGGAAACATGTACCTAAGTTTTATATCCTTTAAATACCTCATGTAGTGAGGTGGAAACAATTTATTAATGACTTCCAACAATTTCCCGAAAATTAGCAGTTTGTTGGATTTTTGTCTCTTTGATTGTTTCCACCTATCTCCAAGTCTTAGAATCCAATGGAGGACATGGAATTCGACCTCCTAAGTATATTTATATTTTATTTTCTAATTAAGAGAGGAGAGATCTCTTGGAGAGAGGGTTGGATTCATGATCCAAGAGAGGAGAGATCTAGAGGAGTAATTGAATTGCTCATTTGTAAGCTTGAGGGCATGTATTGTAGGCATTTATGTCATTAAGATTCATGAAAGTTGTGATACCAAAATGTTTTTATATTGTTTCCATTCTTTCTTATCATCTTTCTTGATTAATATTTACAAATTTTGAAGATCAAAAGCTGCCTTTGGTTAATGAATTCATGAGCTGCAAAGGGTTTGTGGAAATTTCTTGTTAATCATATATTATTGTTCAAGCACTCTTTAATCTATATTACAGAAAGGATATTTGTTATGTGGATATTCTTCTCTTTGTTTAACTTCTATTCTTCTATCCATATTTGCATAATATTTTTGTTTGGTAGGCAGCCTGATTGCATGTGATATGTAGAATGTTATGACTCCATGCCCAATGGAATGTATTTGTAGCAGTCTGATGTCCTCCCTTTTACTCTTTACATGTTGATCCACCTATTCAAACTATTTTAATCCATTTACATTTATATGTTACCAAGCTTACTATCATTTGCATTCTAGGAGTGACTCTTGGAGTGATAACATGACCAATTGGGTGTTAATTCATGGATCAATGGTCGTTAAGATTGAGGCGAGTATGAACCATTGGATCACTCTATGTCGGGAACATATTGTGACCATCAGATTTCCTAACTACAAATGCATACTAATGCATACTAAAGAAACACACTTTTACCTAATGACACATTAGACCAAGTGGATCTTAAGTAACTCCTAAGTGTCTAAATATCCTAACAATATATGGAAGCAGGTGAATTAATCCTCAACCATTGATCATCAAGGGTCCCACTTAGTAGATTGAGAGGGAAGAGAAATATGGTGTTGATTGGGAGTGTAAGTATGAAGACACCAATAAGTAAATGATTAGTCGACAAGAATGAGTGTGGTTCTAGTTGGGTTGGAGCTAAAAATTTCAAGGTTGACTCTAGAGAGTTTGGAATATAACTTTGAAGGGTTCAGAGTACTCATACAAAGTGTTCAGAGTACGAATCCAATGGAGGGAATATCTATACCATAGATCTATGAGTGGGTGAGATGCGATGGTAGTTGTCAATCTACCATAGGTCCAACCTAAGTTAAGGGATGATGTGTTGATTTCATGAATGACGTAGCATGCCAGCAAGGCAACCAAAGTGTCCTTAGAACGAAAAATCCAATCATTAATTGGTTTACAAGTCAAGTGTGGTTCTTTTGGATAGGATAACCTTAGACCCCTAAATAAATCTCAAGCATGGGATGGGAAGGTCATAAGTGCATCAATTTCGTCCATCAAAAATAGAAAATATTCCTCGATACCCTAAGTTTGGAGTAATGAAACTTGTTGAACCTTTCGAATGTTGAATGTATGGTATCAAAAGGGAATATTCTCATATGTCGTATCCTTTAGAGGTAAAAGATGCGTGAACCGGGAGAAGGCCTAAACATTGATGATTGTAGGCTTATGTGGACTAAAGTTCCACCCTGATAATTTAGACAAGTGCCAAATAGGTGCCCTGTTATTTCCATGTAATATGGCACAAGTGACAAGGTGTCACATGGATTCCACATGGTGGTGAGATAGATGTTGAACATGAGAGCCTAGGAAACTTTGGAGGGTCATAAATTTTGATCCAGAGCTCAATTTTGAGTGAAATTACAGTCATTGGAAAGATATTGAAAAAAACACGATGATAGTTCTATCAAGGAGGAAATTTGAGATAGTCGATAAAAGAAAAAAATATAATGCCCCATCCCTTAAAATAATACTTAGAGGTTGGGTGTGCTACAAATACCTTGGAAACCAAGGACACCAAGTATGAATTCAAATCCTGCATCTCAATTTACTTCATATTTTCCTAGTCAACGGTATCCACCATAATGCTTGGATACTACTATGCCTTGGAAAGGATGGCCCCGACAACAAGTTCACAACCATCCTTGGAAACAAGGATGGAAGTGACCCAGCTATGGGATCATGCCTACCTATACCTATCCTACACCTCCACAACCATCATAGCTTATGCCACCACCTCAAAAATATTCACAAAAACCATATCCCCAACAAATTTCATCTTCCACACAACCACAAACACCATTAACTACACCACCTCAAAAATTACAACTCACACAACCCCAAAAAATACAACCTCCATCCACCCAACCTCTGAGAAATACACAGTTCCTGCTCAACCAATTCCTAACCTCAATAGTAAGGTAGATCAACTTACTTTAAATGTTGGGTTACAACCCTTTCCTTCATATATGGTCACCTATGTAGACTTATAAGAAATTCAACTTAGGTTAGGAAAGGTGCTCAATAATAAATCTCCTAAAATTATTGAAGAAGAGTCAGAGGAGGAAACTTCCAAACAAATAAAGTATAATGTTGAAATAAATCAAACTTCCCCACATTTAGAGCTTCTCCATTCATCTAATTTCCTCTCAATCTTGAAAGGTTAATCTGGGAGAAACCAATTGTTCACTCTGAATTTGACTTGGTCTTTGAATTAAGGAATGTTATCAAAGTTCATTTATTGCAAGACATTAAATATATACATTTTTGTGCCAAAACCATTAGGTAATTTTATATAAAGAAACCGGAAGAAAGAAGATAGAACTAACAAAATTCCAATTTGTAGGGAGATCGACATATCTCATGTCAAGACAAATATTTGTAGAAAAATATCAAGATGCTCGCATACTGATTATTTTAGTATGCATCAATGGTGTTCTCATCCCAAACACTCTTATTGAGTTAAGGGCCACCATCAATATCATAAATCTACATACCATGGAGAAATTACAATTACTTAACATTCATCCTACACCCACTATCTTAGAGTTAGCAAACTTATCCAAGATCAAGCCTAAGAGTGTGTTATATGATGTCATTGTTTGATTAGACTCTTGGGAGTATCATGTTGAATTTATAGTCTTTAAGCCCAAAACCCCTTTAGGAGGTGATCCCCTTATCTTAGGAAGGCCATGGTTGGCCACGAAAAATGAATTTATCGGTTGTAGGTCCATGAAAATGTTTATCTCTCTTGGAGACTCAATGAAAAATGTAACTTTTTATCCTCCCACCAAATCCTCTCATGGGATTGAAAACACTCAGTTTATAGACACCACCAATAGTGATGGAGAAAATTTTCAATCTATTTTTGCAACAGATTGGATAATACAATTCAAATCACTCATTAGATAAGATCGGATTCAAAGTTTTCTGGTCCATTTAGTTCCTTTGCAAAAATTTTATTTATCTCTTGGTCATGTTTTTAGTTTGGATTTTCAAGAAAACCATGATTTAAAAACTTCCTCATCGCTACAACTTAATGTAGTATCTACTGATATGTCAAAATCAAGCATTATTCATGTGGAGACCGGTCTAGTTAAATTTTTACATTTAAATTCTCAACTTGACAGTTCTCAGTTGAAACAACTGATCAAAATGTTGCAAAGACAAACAAATTCCTTTGCATGGAACTATCATGATATGAATGGAATTCATCCTAACACTTTTTCCCATCGTATCCATATTCAGGAGAATTCCCAACCTATTAGGAAAGCACAAAGGAGGATGAACCATGTTCTCAAAGAAATTGTCAAACAAGAATTACAAAAATTACTCAATGCCCAGTTTATCTACCCAATTTCAAAAATCCAATGGGTCTCACCCCTTGTCATTGTACCTATATAGAATGGTAAGTTGTGTATTTTTTTCGATTACAAAGAACTTAACAAATCCACTTTAAAGGATTACTTCACTCTTTCATTCATTGACCAGGTTTTGGACACATTAGCTAGAAAAAAGTATTTATCTTTTCTCGATGGCTTTAGTGGTTACAACTAGATACAAATTGCACCTGAGGATCAAGACAAAACAAATTTTACATGTTCATGGGGGACATACACTTACAAAGTATTACCCTTTGGACTATGTAATTCCCCCACCATTTCTTGAGAGTGGTTTTAGCTATCTTCTCTGACCTGGTCCATGATTGTGTGGAAGTTTATATGGATGATTTCTTTGTACATCATGATACTTTTCTTGAAGCATCAGAGAATCTAGAAAAAATTTTGATAAGGTTCCAGGAAACTAATATTTCTTTGAGTGATTCTAAATGTCATATGTTGTAGACCATATGTATTTTTCTTGGCCATTTCATATCCAGTGTTGGAATTCAAGTTGATCCGACAAATATTGAGGTCATATTAAAACTACCAATTATGAAATCTCCAAAAGATGTAAGAATTTTTTAGGACATGTTGGTTATTATAGAATACTCATAGAACATTTTATGAGAATATCCACCCCTTTATTTAAAATTACTCACCAAGGACATTGATGTTTTCTGGGATGATCATTGCCAACATGCTTTTGAAGTACTAAAAGAAAAACTTACACAGGAACCAATATTGAGGGGGCCAAATTAGTCTCTTCCATTTCACATTTCAACTGATGTCATCGATGCATCTCTTGGATCCATGTTGGAACAACAAGAAAATAAATCCCCCTACACCATTTACTTAATTAGAAATAACTTAACATGAGTTGAATTAAACTATACAACTACGAAAGAGGAATTTAGAGCAGTTGTGCATGAAATTAATAAGTTCATACATTACGTCATTGGGTGTGATTTATTCATTCATACTGACCATGTTTCCATTAGGTACCTAATTTGAAAAAACCTATAGACAATGGTATGGTGATGACATGGATGTTGGATTACTAAGAGGCAAGTGAATCAGTAATAGAGATTTTTAATCCTTTTAACCACAATGTGCAAGTGTTATTTATCTTTATGATCAATATAGAATTATTATCCAATAAGTGTAGAGTAAATAAACCTTGAACAATGAAAAATCATACACATACATAGTACCCTAGTATTTTTACGTGGAAACCCAATGCGGGAGAAAACCACGAAATGTTTTTTTCTTCTATGTATTTAAGAATTACATTCATTAGAAGCACCAAATTCCTTTTTTCTCCAGCTAAAACTAGAACGAGGCTCCGACCCCCTATATTTTTAGGCTATAACTTGAGGGAAGCTACAACTCCCCAATTCTCTGGCTACAACCAGAAGGAGGATACAACCCCCTATGTTCTCCCGCTACAGCCACCTATCCTTTCTCCATTCTTCTCCTTGAAATATAAGTTTCAAATGAAGAAACCATTGCCACACTGTCACTATGAGATATGCCAGTGTAAACCTATACCAACCTATACCACTAACCTGTAGCCAACTTGTACCACTACCCTGTAATAAGCATGTACATGTACTCAGTCTGTACCAGCCAAAAAACCAACAGATACATGACCTATATATTATGCAGTGCACGTATGTACACACCCTATCTATATTGCAGCCCACATATGTATGCAACCTATCTGTAATGCATTATGTGTATGCCTTCTGAAAACTAGGGTTTTATCTCTCCTGAAAAACTATGACCCTTTGTAGCCTCTTTCACATCAACCCACAACCTGTCACTATGTCTAGACTATAATTGTTCCCTATGCATACATACTCATACGTATCCTTTAACCAAATGCATCTATATCTCTCTAGTCATGTGCCATACAAGTGTGTATAATAATGAACAAGTATAATAACTGTCACATGAACTAGTAATCAAACCCTTACTAATAAAAAACCTCTCAATACATTATCCACTTCACAGCCACTTCACAAATACAATCTCTCAAACATGTACCACAAAAATCCTTAAACATATGCCAAGAAATACAAGATGTGTCTCAACACTAACAAAATATACCAATGATAAAAATCAAATACACCACATTGTATTTCTATAGATCTGACTTATACAGTAAGTTCCATACATCCAATGGCCTCTCTAGGGAAAATCCTCAAATCCCCATAACCATTTCTCATGTAGACAAAAAACTACAACTACGCATAGAAATAAGACACACATTTTGAACCAATAGATAGATATGATGTGCCTGATTATTGTACACCTTCCTAGGAGATTGCTTTCACACTCTAGAGACCTGGCATATTCATCTTCTCAAGTTTTAGGGATTTACCCTCATGTATGAACCCTATTATACTACTATATCATGTACATACATGCCCTTCTCCACTGCAGCCCGCATACACCTAAAAAACTAGGGCTTTTTGCAGTACTTTTTGTAATTTCGAAACTTTCTCTGTCAACCCTTCATGTTATCTTAGACTTGCGCAAATTTATATGTATCAATGAGTACTTGCAATAAAACTTACACAATAATAGATATGCAATGTTCTCAATAGGTGCTAATAGGAGAGCCTTGTTTTCTTATATATACTTCCATGTAGCTTCCTCAAGGGGTTACCTTCTAACCAACTTAACCCAATTTCCTTCTTTTAGGGCTAACCCACTTCTAACCACTTGTCTACTTCTAACCCACTTTTCTACAAATAATAAATTCTCCACTTCTAGTTGCAACTAATTTACTTTTAATTATTTTCTTATTGCAAAAAATTAACCCATGATTAACTCTTAGTTTCACTCACTTGACTAGTCAGCTTCTTCTAGGAACTTATAGAATAATTTCGACTTCTTTGACCTTCTAGATAACTCATGAGGGTTCTCCAACTTCACAAGGCCATAACTCTCTAACCGTGAGGAGTTATGTCACGTTCCACATATCACTAAAAATGGAATGACATATACTGTCCATATAGAATAGTCTTACCTACAAATATATTAATATTCATACCATTATACATCAATCAAACAGAATTCCCTTAACCATATTGTTGGGGCTACCGAATTTTTCTATCGTACTTGCTTCAAGGCTTGACATCAATGAAATCCAACCCAATTAATCAAAAATATCCCCCTTTTTCATTGATGGAAACACTCTTATTCAACACTAAATTCATATCGCTTATGCTCCCTATGTGACCATCACTCCCCCTGGAAACATGCCTATGTGCTCTCTCTCCAAGCATATAACTATCTATCATGCATCTGGTGAATCTCTCCCCCTTTGACATCAATGGAAAAGGTTACTTCGCATATGTGGTTTCTCCCTAACTAAACTATACTTGGGGCTTCTCCCCATGACTGTACTCTATCTAAACCTACTCCCCCAACCTGAATTTTCCTTTGTACGGTTCTTCCTTGTGTATAAGACATATAAGATAAGCATTCAAAATCATTCATTTTGGAGTATAAATTACTCTGAGTCTCTGGAAAATATACTCAAAAGATTCCCTTGGAAGCATTTTTTGTGAATACATCTACAACATGTTCCTTTTTTCCCTCATATTCATCTATGATGTTCTTCTCTACAACTTGTTCCCGTAGAAAGTGATACTTGATTTGTGTGCTTCGTCTTGGAGTGCATCACTGGATTATTTGAGATACTGATAGCTCTTGTATTATCACAATATATAAGAATGATATCATCATACTCAACCTGTATATCTATCAAAGTTCATTTCATCCATAGAACATGTGTACAACATGTTGTTGTTGCAATATACTTTGCTTCAGAAGTAGACAATGATATTGATGATTGTTTCTTTCTTAGCCAAGATACAAAACACTTACCCAAGTAGAATGTCACTCTACTGGTGCTTCATCGGTCATCAATGCAACCTACCCAATCTACATCTGTGTAGGAAATAAGTGATAGGTCATTTCCTTTTGGATACCATAATCCAAACTCTTTTGTTCCCTTGAGATATTTGAAAATCCTCTTCACTACTAGAACATGTGATTCCTTTGGTGCTTCCTGAAATCGTGCCACCTATCCAACTGCATGCAATAAATTTGGTCTAGATGTTGTCACGTAGATTAAGTTTTCAATCATTGACCTATACTGCCTCTAATCTATGCACTTTGAATCATCATATTTTCTCAACTTGCAACTGGTTTTCATAGGAGTGTTAACTGGTTTGCAATCTTTCATTTCGAAACTCTTTAGCATTTCTCTTGTATACTTAGTTTGAGAAATAAACATTCCTCGATTTCTTTGACATATATAAAGACCCAGAAAGAAGGATAGTTCTCCAAGTAATGACATTTCAAATTCAGTATGTATATCCTCTGCAAATTTATGTCTTGACCTATCATCATTACTTCCAAAAATAATACAATCAACATAAAATTCAATTAATAAAATATTATATTGAGTTACCTTGATGTAGAGGTTTTTTTTTCTGCATTTCCTTTTATGAACCCTTCTTGTTGTAGATATCTATCCAGTCTAGAGTACCATGCTTTGGGAGCCTGTTTTAGACCATACAAGGCCTTCTTCAACCTGCACACGTAATTTTCTTTCTCTAACAGCTTAAATCCTTCTGGTTGCTCAATGTAGACTTCTTCTTCAAGTTCCCCATTCAAAAAGGATGATTTCACATCCATTTGATACACTTTAATATTCTTGGAGCATGCATAATCTAAGATCAATAATATTTCTTACATTATGGAAATTGGGGAAAACAACTCTTCAAATTCAATCCCTTCAACTTGTGCATATCCTTTACATACCAATCTAGCTTTGTTCTAGTAATATGTCCATCTTCATTCAATTTATTTCTTAAGACCCATTTTTTCACATTCTTGTACCTTGGTCTTGGAACCAATTCCCAAGTGTAATTATTCTCTATTTGATCCAACTCTTTTCTCATGGCCTTTTTCTAGAATTCATCCTTGTTGGATTCTTCAAAATGGTTTGGTTAAATTGAAGATAAGAGTGCTACGTGAAGTTTTTCTGGTGAACGGATTTTTCTTCTAGTCTCAATTCCTGCAACTTTGCTCCCAATAATCTAATATGAAAAATCATTCTTTTGTAGTCGTTTTCTAGGTTTCTTTGGAGGTACTTGTGGAAATTTTTCTTATACTTATATCTAATCTTCTTCATATTCCCTTTCTACAACTTCTTCATCCTTTTCTTCTTCTTCGTAAACCTATCCCACTTATTCTTTTTCTTCTTCCTTTATTTTTCGTCCACCTTTTTCATCAATTGTTACATTGATGTTTTCCACAACTTTGTTGAGCCTTAGATTGTAACACTTGTATGATTTCCTTGTACTTGAATAACCAACAAGTATGCCTTTTTCCACATGAGAGTCAAACTTTTCCGTTTTTCCATCTTCTCTTTTTATGTAGCATTTGCTTCTGAACACTCTGAAGTGATTCACATTTATTGGTATTCCTTTCCATAGCTCGTAGGGATTTTTTTCACTGATGTTTTTGAGCATTACTATGTTTTTAATGTGAACTGTTGTATACATTGCATGTATCTAAAAGACATCTGTCAATTTAGAATCCATTAACATTGTTCAAGCAATTTCCTATACTGTCATGTTCTTTCTTTCAACAACTCCATTTTGTTGAGGTGTCCTAGCAATAAAGAATTGCCTTTTTATTCCATTATTGCTACAAAAATCAATAAATTCCTTTGAAGTAAACTCTCCTCCATTGTCTGATCTCAAAAATTTGATTTTTGAATCCATTTCATTTTCAACCATTTCCTTGTATACCTTGAAGTTCTCAAATGCTTCTGATTTCTTCCTAAGAAAACAAACGGTAGTCATTCTTGTATAATCATCAACCAATAACATAAATTATTTCCCACCTTTTAAATTCTTTGTTCTAGTTGGTCCAACTAGATCAGTATGCATAATTTGTAGTGGTCTTGATGTGTAATATTCCTTTGATTTGAATATGGTCTTTGTTTGCTTTCCTTGTTGACAATGCTTGCATAATTTGTTGGTTGGATTTTTGATATGAGGAATTTCTTTGACTGCTTCCTTTTTGTTTAATTTGACAAGGTTATCGAATTTTATGTGACCCATTGTTCTATTCCATAGAAAAAATTCATCTTCATTTCCTAGACAACACTTTTCGTTTCCAATTTCACTTAATACATATATTTTGCTTGAAGTTCTTGCAGTTGTTGCAATCAATTTTATTGATCCTTCTTTTCTTATCTCTCACTTATGTGAATCGAATGTAATTTTATGACCTTGGTCACACATTTGACTTACACTTAGAAGATTATGTTTCATATATTCGACTAGTAGAACATTCTCTTCCTTGGTATTCTTGTTTCCAATTTTGATTGTTCCCTTTCTAATGATTCTAGCACTAGTAAATTTGGGTCATTTTGCGACAACCATTTCGATACTATTGGGACGTTATGTCATGGATATTGAGATGAACATTGGGCCCCTCAAACATCACTTCATGTACCATGGCAAGTGCGATGAACCTAGGATAACGTCACAAGAGAGAAAACCGAAGGAAGTTGTTGCAAGTGAGACGACCTACGATGGTCATCGCAAGAGAGACGACCTACGGTGTTCATCACATGAGAGACGACTAAAGGTGATCATCGCAAGAAATAAAACTGAGGATGATCATCGCAGGAGAGATGACTGCAGTAATTCTTTCGATGAACTATTCAAGCATAAGGTATCGTCAATGGTAACGATAGTTAGTCACTCTTGTGACGACCCTAGTATTTCTTGCAACAAACTATCAATACTATCGATGATCCTCCATGTTGCAAGAGAAATGACCTATCCTAGTTTATGTGATGAATAATCTGTCGCAAGAGTGATGCAATTTCGATAGTTGCAATGAATTATAAATATTATCGACGATCCCCTTCGTCGCAAGATAAATAACCTATACTAGTTTCTGTGATGAACAATTCATCGCAAGATAAACAACCTATCCTAGATTCTGCGATGAACAATTCGTCGCAAGAGTGATGAAGTGTCAATAGTTGTGATGAACTATCAATACTATAGAATCTCCTCTTTGTCATAAGAGAAACGACCTATCCTAGTTTCTGCGATGAAAAATTCATCGCAAGAGCGACGAAGTGTCAATAATTGGGACAAACTATCAATACTATCGATGCTCTTATTTTTCGTAAGAGAGATGACATATATCTATTTAAAAAAATAATAATAAAGATGAATGCAAGAGATTAATAATAGTTTAGACATGATCCCAAATTCATTATAGAGAGATAGAAGAAATAAGGATCTACTTGCTATCTACATATTACATATCCACTAACTCCATTGATTGACCACTTGTTAGTTTGTCACCTATCAATGAATACAACACAAAGAGACTAATTTCTAAATGCAATATTTGGAAGAAATTGATATATTTAGATCAAAATTAGTTATTTAGAAATCATTCAGGAAGGCCATTTCTAGAAAATATGTAGACAACCTTCAAGTTGGGGCCAAAGCAAATATCCTTATATAGGAAACAACTTATGTATGGGTTCTTTTTGGATTTGGAATGTACTAATATTGATGTACATGCATCTTGATTCATAATGCAATATATCATGCATTTTCAAAAATTAAAGTTTAAATTTTTTGTTAGAGTAAAAATATTGGATCCTTTCCTTGGATGCCTTTCTGTCCACCATTACGTAATGCTTTCATTGATATTGGGATGTGATATCCACGTATTTTCAAACTTAAAGAGGTTGTTTGTTGGAGGGGGTTCCTCCTTTCTCTTTAGGTTGATTTGTGTTAGAGCATAATCCTAACTTCCCTTGGTGTATTACTTTTATTAGGCACCTAGACCTTGGTTAATGCATCCCAATGCATTTTTCCTCACTTGATTTGACTTTCTAGAGAGGGTAGGAGACACCTTCCTTGTTTTTATGGAGTTTTCCTTAAATTTAGGGATATTAACGAGTTAATATTGAGTTCTTTAATTATAAATCCACTTAAAAACTCATTTCCAACCTCTATGAAAAGTTTAAACACCTAAAGGAAGGAGAGCGCACTTCCTCCTCAAATCAAGGCAATTGTCCCTTGATTTTAGGGATTCACCCCCTTTCTTTAGTAACTTTGCATGTTTAGTTAATCAGTTAGTAAACTCACACTTTTAAGCCTATCACACTCATGTTAGGTGTGGATTATCTATTTTATAGGTTTAGGCATGTTCTTTATCTATTTTTTCACTGCTTGTAGTGGTAGTTGTTATTATTAGCAACAAGATCAATTCATCTCTACATATTGGATTGATCTCATTGTAATTTTCAACATATTGAGAACATATTGTGAATACATTCATTCTTGTGGAGTAAATTCTTCTCTATCTCTCTCTTCTTTTTTTATTTTCAAATTCATTGGATTAGTATTTTTTTTCTCATTGAATTCTAGATCTCTCGAGTCTCAGAATTTTACATGGTATCAGAGCCTCATGGAATATGAGGGAGAGGTATACTAGTTTTATTTGCAGGTGAAATATAATCAAAGGAGGCAATAAAAATCAATGGATCAATAACTTCAGCCCAATCATGTTTTCCTAACTCCATTCAACTACTTTAAATGGAAATTCGAGATCACCCTTTCTCTCTGAAGCAAAGTTCTCTACCAGATAACTATGAGTACGGAAGTTGAGCCAACAAATTTTGTGGAGAAGAAAAATTATTTCAATCAAATGGACGAATCCTTTGGGATGATATGTATCTCCATATCAATATACTTGATGTTCCATGTTGACACTACATCATCCCCCAATGGGGTCTGGACCAAGTTGGAAGGGTTGTTTGGTAAACAGGATAAAATTCGATCCTACAGTTTGGATAACGAGCTCATAGGTTTGAATCCATCAAATTTTGTTTCTTTGCAAGAGTATTTTAAAAAATTTAAATCTCTTTTATTTCATCTTAAAGATTGCAAAGTAGTGAAAAAATATGAGCAACTCATCCTTTCCATTATGACGCAAACCCCTTGCCTCTCCTAGGGTTTGCTCGACCTCCTAGTCTAGGATCAACTGCTTTCAAAGTCAAATAGACTCGTAGGCTCTTATTGAACCCCAAAATTTAGTTTACATGGGCCCTCCTTAGTTCTCTGTGCAGGTTCTCGAAAACCCGCGGGCGCTTTCCTAGCACTTTTTCCCTTAAAAAAAATCTAAACAACAGGCACTAGTTCCCTCTGCTAGGCCCCTTTCCTCATACAACCTTAGTATGTGACCTGGGACTTAAACAAAAAGGTGATAAGATTCGGCTTCGTGACTCTTAGTAACCACTCTTTCTTTCAAGCTCCCGGAGTGATATAACCCCGAACTCATGGAATTTATCCATGTGTCCACCCCTAAATCGGAGGTCAGGATGAGTCTTCATCTCCGACTTTAGACAACCTCAATTCTACTCTCCCTTCTCCCCTTACTACTAGAGTGTTCTACCTCTGAATAGAAGGATGTGTCAATGTGTGTCTCTTCCATGATCAACGGTTGTGACAAACTAAGGACTCTTGGCTTCGAGGTTATTCTACCTTTGCACAAGCCCTTCCCCAAAGTGATTTTCCTCTGAACCTCACGGATCTGTTGAATGGAGCTTCAAGACACATGACAGCCAACAAATCCTCTTTCTTCAGACTAGAAGAACGATATTTCGACATGCAGGTGGAGCTTGTTGATGATGCCAAGTACTCAGTGATTGGGATGGGTTCTATTTAATTCTGCATGCCAGCAAGAGAGGTTCTTGAGCTACATTAGGTATTGTAAGTTCCTGGTTTAACCAATAATATTCTTTGGTTTATTGTCTAATAGATCTAAAATGTATGGTTGAGTTTGATGATCAGCAAGTGATCATTAAAAACGCAGCCTCGATTCATTAAAAACGCAGCCTCGATTTTGGTCGAGTTTTGGCCAGAGGAGTGCATGAGGGTGGCCTTTACATGTTGCTAGCAGATCCTATGAAGCATGGAGCTTTGGTGCATAGCACTGACAATCTATGTCAGCTTTGCCACAGACGATTAGGTCACTTGCACTATGGAGCTTTGCCTCTCCTGAAGAACGGTGGGACTACCTGCTTTCAACTTTTTGGCTTTGGAAAAATGGTCATGAACACTTCACTCCTTTGATACTTTGGCTATCCCGACTCCCTTTCACTCCTTTAAACCTATGAATTCACTAAGTGTTGAAGGATCATGAAGGCTATCCTTCGGGAAACTATCTCAAATCTAACAATTGTCAGCTTCCTGTATATATCCCACGGGATCTTCACCTTCACTTCTCCAATCTCTTCCCTTCAATGGATCATGGTCACTACCCCTCCTGAGCTTAATTTTCTAAGGAAAATGGGACCTCTGTCTGCCTTCTATACACTCTTCCCACACTGTAAAGTGTTTAGACTTAGGAATTTCTTAAGTATCCCTCCTCGGAACTTATTGTTGGTATCTCTCATGAGCTTAGGTTCTAGAGTTATATGATACCTCTACCTTCCCTATGTGCACTCTCTTTTAACTTTGTCCATTCGGACTTAGAAAAATTTCTAAATATTTTATCCTCAATGCTCAGATCGCTATCTCTCTTAAGTGTTTTCTTCCAAGGTTTTAAATCCTTGGGTGCATTCCTTGCGACCTTGGAACTCTTTGACTCATTTTTTCTCCCTTTCACAAATAATTCGAGAACAACTCAGCCTATGCACTCCTTGTGTGGTTATGTGATTCCTCTACACTATTTCTATCAAATATTCAATGTTATCTCTCCTTAGATTCTCTGAGTTAGACTTAACTTTGGAAATGAACTCCTTGCACAATATCTCATAAGAGAAACAATTGAAACTTATTCTATCTCCACATAATCATGTATTTAATCATCAAATGCATTCAAAATCACAAGAACAAGTAGAAACAGAGAATTTAAATGAATAGGGAACATATCATTAATTCACACATACATAGTAATAGAAACACCAAACATTTGGGTCAAATATTCTCTGTTCTATTCATTCAAGTGATAAAATACATACATACATGCAGTTCTCCATTGCTTCTTCAACAACTTATACAGTGCTCACTGTCTCTCGACAACAACAACAACTTTTGCGGTTTTTAACAACTTTTTCAAAATGAGCAACAACCCCTTTTTCACATGAGTGAAAAACACCCTCCAGTGAATAAGAAAAAATAAATTATATACATGAAGGGGATTCTCGAGCCTTCCCTCCTTCCTACCTATTTCTCTCCTATCACATTAATGAGCATGTACAAAATAGATTAGAGTCAAGATCAAGATCTGTACAATACATCTATACATTAAGGAGAATTCAATCTGAAAGGATCTTTTGGGGATGGCCTTGGCCTCCAAACATTTATTACATTTCTTTTCATTAAATTTAAATTCAAAAAGGGTGTGCTCTCCTTCATAGGATCCAAATCAGCTTCATGCATGCGCTAGATGATGTGCTTTACTCTAGATTTTCCTCCTTTTAATGTTGATGTAGATGCTCTTGCATCATACTCCTCTGGAAAAAAATTCATGGCCTCCTATCCATGAGCTCCTACACAGTCCTTCTTTTCTTCTGAATCTCCGCTTCACTTACCCAGCTAGCATCTTCTTCTAGATGGCCTTTCCACTTCAAAAGGTATTCAAAATAATTTTTTCTTTTGGTTCTCTTGATAATCCTCTGATCTACAATATTCTCCATTTATGGATTCTCTGCTATAGGAATTTGTTCTTCCCATCTGATCTCCTTTTGATAATTTGATCCTCTTCTTTCATCTTTCCTGTAAGGATACAGGTCTGAAACATTAAAAATGGGTGATATTCCAACATTGTCTAGTAGCTCTATCTCATAAATCATTTGCTACAAATTTTCTGAGGATCTTGCATGGTCCTATCTTTTTCATTTTCAGTTTGTTATATGTTCCCCTTGGGAACCTCTCCTTCCTCAATTGTGCTAAAACCTAATCTCCCACTTCAAATTGAATCTCTCTCCTATGCTAATAAACTTTGTCTTTGTACTTCTTGTTACTATCATGCAGTCGCTCCTTGATCTGGTCATGAAGTTTATGCGTCTCCGCAGTAAAATATTCAACTCCCGCACTTCTAAACTTATTCTGTCCTAAATATCTCAATTATGATATCCCTCTTGGGTGCATTCCATACACAATATGGAATGGACTTCTTCATGTGCTTCTATTTGGTGAATCATTGTATGCAAAGTTTGTTTGTGGAAGAATCTGATCCCATTGACTGTGGTGCTCAATGACTAGGCTCCTTAGCAAATTTCCCAAATTTTTGTTTACTACCTCAGTTTTCCCATATGTTTGAGGATGCTATGCTAAGCTGAAGGAAAAAATTTTCCCCAATTTCTTCCACAATGTTCTCCATAAATGACCAACAAATTGTGTGTCTCTGTCTGAGACAATGCTCCTGGGAAATCCATGTAGCCTCACAACTTCTTTGAAAAACAGACTGGCTATGTGTGTAGCATCATTTGTCTTCTTGCATGTTATAAAGTGTGTCATCTTGGAAATTTTGTCAACTACCACAAATATGGAATCACTTCCCCTCTGGGTTCTTGGTAATCCCAACACAAAATCCATGTTGATAGCTTCCCAAGGCATGTTTGGAATAGGCAATGGCTGATAAAGACCAGTGTTATGTTGTCTTCCTTTTGCATACTGGAAAATTATGCATTGTTTTACAAACTTCTTCACTTCATATCTCATACCTGGCCAATAATATGAGCTACTCAACTGTGCAAATGTTTTTTCATAGCCAAAATGTCCTACTAGGCATCCATTATGATTCTCTTTCAATAAATTGTCTCTCATTGAGCATTTTGGTATGCACAATCTGCTCCCTTTGAACAAGAGTCCATCCTGAATCAAATATTCCATCCATGGGATTAAATCCCTTAGAAAAGGGTTTGCACAGGCTTCAAAAGCTTCCTTGAAATCTGCATCTTCACCATACATTTCTTTAAGGTGTCCAAACCCTAAGGTCTCCACTTTTAATTCCTGCATAATCAAACACCTTCTACTCAAAGAATCTGCAACTTTGTTTGCACTACTAGAAATATGTTTACCCACTTTGCATGCCTCCTTCCTGGTTATGAAATGTAGAGTTTCATTATCACTATACAACACAAAATACTTGGGAATGAGATATTGCCTCCATCTTTTCAAGTCTTGAATCACTGCATAGAACTCTTTATCATATGTGGAGTACTTTTTCTTGGTATCATTCAGTTTCTCACTGAAATATGAAACAATTCTATTATCATGGCTTAACACTTTACCTAGAAGACCTTCCCAAAATCTGGCAGAACCATAATTGGTTGTTCTGTGATTTTATCCTTTAATATCCTAAATCTCTTCTTAGCCTCTTTGATCCACTTAAAGGATTTGTGTCTCTTATTCACAATGTATAATATTGGTGCACATATACCACTGAAATTTCTAATGAATTTCCTATAGAAACCTGTTGATCCATGGAATCTTCTTACCTCGAATATACTCCTTGGTGATGTCCAATCTTTGAAAGCTCTCACCTTTTCTGGATCCATCTTCATCTCATTTGAAGAGATTAAAAAACCCAAATATATGAGTTATGTCTTCATAAAATATGACTTCTTTAAATTTATCAGTAGCTTCTCTTGCTGCAACCTCCTCGTCACTAATGTCAAGTGTCTGTTAATCCCTAATATTGGATCATTACCCCTTAATTGGGGCATATTACATTAGTAGTTTTATTTTATTTATGTTGGCTTTATTCCATTAGTTGTAATTATACCTCCTATTCTCCTATATATATGAAGGAGACATTTTCATTTGGAATCATCTTGTACTTGAACATTTAAGTGGGGTAAAAGGAGGTTGCCCCCTTGAAGAGGCTTATTATCTGAAGTTATCTCTTTTTCAAGGTGTTGAGTACTATTTTTGAGGTTTTTCTATGCTATACTGATATTTGGTTCTTAATATATGGTATCAAAGCTCAAGGTCTTGGGGTTTCGCTGCTACATCTAAGACACCTTGGAATTTTCTCTATAACATTTTTTCTACAATGTTTCAGAAGGAACGGCTTGGAGGATATTTAGTAGACGAATCAAGGTATGTTGGGTTAAAACTTCATATTTTGAGGCCTTATACTTTTGGAGATACAACCTGTACAAGATAGGGTTCTGGAATCATCCTAAACTGATTCATTGCGGAATTTTCACTATAAACGATTTTTTGTAATGTTTTAGACCCTAAACTCCAGTGGATATTCACATAAATTAGTAATTTATCTGTGGTAAAAATTTCAGCTTCTAGGTCATCTTAAATTTGTAGATACACCCTGTGTAAGATAGGGTATCTGACTAGTCCTATTGACTAGTCTCAAGAAGGTGCTCCATGTAAAACAATCATAAATTCTTCCTAGAGTATCCAAATTGAGTGGGACTAGTTTCATTGGATTGTGGACAGTCTGTAGTATTTTGGGTACGAGTTTCAGAATTTTATAACAATTATTTTGTGCAGGGCATGCTATACAAGCGAGATCTCCTGGAAAGGCCAAAAAGAGGTAAGTTGTGGGGAGGTTACCATAAATTCCACTTGGCACATTCAATTTTGATCAGACCTGTGGCATTGCAGAGAAGACATATCAGAGAACTACATGAAAGAAATTTTCATACCTAAAAGGGCTAAAAATTTGGAGATACAATAGAATAAAGATTATCTAGAAGAACCACCTCAAAATCAAGGTTCAAAAGTGATACCTGGCCAACATGCCACCCAAAAAGGGAACTTCTACACCAAATAAGCCTCCAGACAATCCTACTTGGACTCTTGATGAAGGTAAAGAAATGCGTAGGGACATAAATGATTTACAAAAGAAGATAGTAAGAAAATATGAACTACAAGAGATGGAAGCTAAGTTGGAGGC
This sequence comes from Picea engelmannii, assembly GCA_009831015.1. Taxonomy (NCBI): domain Eukaryota; kingdom Viridiplantae; phylum Streptophyta; class Pinopsida; order Pinales; family Pinaceae; genus Picea; species Picea engelmannii. Next base: position 335,471 of record ML785333.1, read on the forward strand.
AAAGATGGATGGTTTAAAAGAGGAGATCATGGAAGTATTGAAAATTTTCATAACAAAGAAGACACCTGAAAGTGAAAATGCATCCCATGGAATTCATGATGAGGACACAAGGCAGGCGAATCAAGAATGGAGAAACTCCAACTTTGGGTTGAAGACCAACCACGTTCCTAAGATCGATATGAGGAAGCTTGATGGCAAGGACCCAATCACATGGATACTTCAGATGGAGAAATTATTTGATCTACATAATGTGCCACATACACAAAAGGTATGAATTGCTTCTTAATAGTGTCTCAAATGTTCCTCCTCAGTTTTACTGAAGACTAGTATATCATCTAGATATACGATGAAAAATTTACTTATGAAGTCTTTAAGTACTTCATTCATCAATCTCGTGAATGTAATTGGAGAATTAGTTAATCAAAATAGCATAACAATACACTCATACAACCCTTCATTTGTCTTGAAGGTTGTTTTCCATTCATCTACTTCTCTCATTCTCATCTGATGATAACCACTTTTCATATCTATCTTTGAAAAATAACTTGTTCCACTCAAGCAATCCATCAAATCATCCATCATGGGTAAATGAAATATGTACATGATAATGATCTTGTTGATGTATCTAGAATCCATACACATTCTCCATAATCCATCCTTCTTCGGACTCAATATAGTTGGTACTGCACATGGGCTTAAGCTCTCCCTAACTAAACCCTTTTCTAAGAGATCTTGGATCTGAATATTGACCTCTTCATTTTCTTGAGGTATCAATCTATATTATTCTTTGTTTGGAAATATGGCTTCTGGAATAAGATCAATGTGATGGTTTATGCTCCTAATGGGTAGAAATGAGCAAGGTATCCCATCCACTACTATATCAACAAAGTTTTCCAACAATTCCTAAATTTCTTCAGGAAGATCATCCACAATAGTATTGGTAAGGATGACTCTAGGCTTTCTCACTACAACAAATTGCATGTCTTGTTCCTTCTTGACTTCATTCAAGAGATCCTTCCCACTCATGAGAAGTATGTGTGGGTTGGCTTCTTCCTTCACCTTCTTATCCTCTATTGGCATCAACATGTGTGTTCGGCCATTCTTCTCTAGGGTGTAGGTGTTTTTCCTCCCATCATGTATGAAATTTTTGTCAAACTTCCATAGTCTTCCCAACAAAACATGGCAAACATCCATGGGAATTACATCATACAAAATCTCATCCTTGTATCCTCATATTTAAAATTCAACTTGGCATTGTTTATTTACCATTACCTGGTGTCCTTTTTGCAGCCATGAAACTTTATATGGATTTGGAAGTGTAGTAGTCTCCAGCTCCATCTTTTCCACCATCTATGTGGATACTAAATTGTCAGTGCTTCCACTGTCTATAATCACATTGCAAACTCTATCCTTGGTCTTGCAAGCAGTCTTAAACAAATTATTTCTCTATACTGGTGCTTCCACCTCCTTCTCTAGTTTCAAGAGAATTTTCCTCATCATGAGGGATCTTCCATCTTCAATAGCTTCTTCCTCGAGATTCCTTCTTTGGGCTTCAAAAATGTGAGATTCTCCTCCTTCTTTCTTTTTCTTGGGGAACTCCCAAGATATATGCCCTGTCTTTCCACATGCATAGAATTTCACCTCTCCTCCTCTACCTCTTCCTCTTCCTCAAGGAAAATAATTCCTTCCACCATATTGTATTCCTTGGGAACTTCCTCCCTCTTTGTATGACTGTGAAACTTGGCATTTGATGTTGTACTCGACACTTTGGTCTTATCGAACCTCAGTCAATACTGCTACTAGTTTTCCTCCTTTCCAACTCATTCGCGGGATGGAGGAAGTATTTCCCATAGAGTGCTAAATTCCCTCTCTTAAGTTGTTAGTGGAATTTATGTCCGACACTACTCCACTTGAAGAGCGTCTTCTATATCTCGAGCAGCATCGAGATGCAACCTTGGCCAAAGAGGCTTACAAACAACATGTCAAGTGTTAGTATGATCGGTTCGTCCTCCCTATATTTTTCTTCAGTGATATTGTCTTGGTCTATGAATAAGATAAATATCCCTTGGGAGAAGGAAAATTAAAACCCATGTGGTTCAGACCATTCATTGTTAAGAAATGTTTAGAAAAGGGTCCTTATAAACTGGTTGATTTCGAGGGTAATGCTTTATCTAAGCCTAGAAATGGGATCTACCTTAAGAAGTATTACGCTTAGTTCGATCACATGAGTGTGACTTCTTTTATATAATGTATAACTTTATTTATACATTTTTGTCTTTTTTTCTTGCGAACATGTAGTTTATTGTGTTTCTTTTCACTATGGCATATTTCAAGTGAATTTGAGGTCTATTTTGGGTTCACGGATGGTGATAGCTGACACACTCGGAGGATTTCTTCCACAACTTGGGTAATCTTCATGCCCTTTGGTTAGTTGATGTCTTCTAGAGGTATTTTTCTGGGTGAAGAAACCAAAAATGTTGTCGCATACAGTGTCGTAATATAATTACTTTGTGATTCCTTATCACATGGTATTTCTGACCTTCGGGTTTATCTAGATGCTCAATTGATCGTGTCTCAGTTAAATGGAGTGTACCGTGTCTACAATCCCACCCTTCGTCGACGATTCCTTAGGGTACATATCTTAGAACATTATGTTGATTATATTACTTATATTCATGTTCCTAGGAGATCTAATCAACTAACTGATACATTGGATAATCATGTATTAGATTGACATATTGCACACATAAAAGTAAAAGAACACACATACACGCATATGTAAATACATTTGTACAAAAAAAATTATTCATAAGGAAAAAATATGTACATATATAATAATATGTCCAAAACATAATCTCATAAGTACAAAATTGGGCCATAAAGCCTCAAAAAGAGTTGGTATACATCACTGGGCTCAAGCCCTCACTACATAAGAGAGTACAAAAAGAGTTATTGCAACACATATGTGGTCTAGTGCTAGCTATGTCCTAGGCCTGATGGCCCTAGTGTAATGGAATATGGCATTAGAAAGACATTAGAAAAACTAAACCCAAGTCCTGGGTACCCCTACAACATGTAGTTGCATGGTTGGGGGTAGGTCCTGACTCCTCAATCTCTACAATCAATACTGGATGAGTGAGAGTCGTCAGGTTCCTCTCCACTCGTCGCAATACTCTCTCAGCCCCTTCAGTTGGTATCCCTCATGTGGTTGCTTGTCCTCTTGTTTTTGTTGGTCTTGCATTCTCTCGAGGATGACACCTGGTCCTAGTGAAGTCGATTGGTCATACTAGTTTCACGTCTCTATATAATAGATTAATGAGTTAGTACTTTGACATCAACATAAAAAAGATAATATTTATAAAAAAATAAAAATAAACAAATAAAAATGAAATAACTTTAAAATATGAAGTAATGTGTACCTATCTCTCTACGCTCCTCACCATGGGGTATAGGCATATCATGATCCCTCGAGAAACTAATCTTTGTGTAGGGTTATTCTTCGATTGGAGGAATTTGATAGGCCCACCAATTAAAGAACTTGTCATCGAATTCCTCCTAGACTCTCTCTACACCCTGTCAAGGAAACAAATTTTCCCACCTACATAATCATGGAAAGGAGGAAATATGGCATCATATTGTCTCTCGCGGGCTAAGGCTTGGCACTCTCTCAAAAATGAAAGTGCATAGCACGGTCCCAAACCCAAAGTTCTTGTTTGTTATTCTTTGGCAGACGATTAGTTGTTTTTTCATACATGTGAGCATCATGGTGCTCCAGTAAAATATGGTGGCTTGCAAACATTGAGTTGCACAATGCATATTTGCACACAAATCCTGATGAAGTGATGTGGATCTTTTGATCCGACCAATCATGTAAAGAACTATCTGTAGGTTGAGGCTTGTGATATTATAAATTGGCACCTGAGATCCTACTTTCTTAGTGCCATCCTCGAAGTACATGCCAATATATTCTTCTATGTTGAGCAGTCATGGAGAAAAAAGACATCAAGTTAATTGGTTCCCCCCTCCTAGAGAGGTCGGTCAAAAAATATATATCCTCGGTAGTCGGAGTCAATGATTCTACCTCTAGAATGAAGGCCTCTATGTCTAGGTGCCAATACTCTATCAAATGATTCAGTAACCTGTCTTGTGCCCTCATGAATGGACACTGAAATAAATTCCACATACCAAACTGCTTGAGCATGGAAATGGCCCTTGGATCCTCTTCGACCAAGATGTCTAAATCCTCATGTCCCATATCTCGTCAGTGAACATGCATCATGTTCCATAAAAAAAAAATGAAGTTACTCCCTTGTTTCATTTTTTGAAATATTAAAGATAGGTATGTGGGCCATCTTTAAGACAGTTGTGTATATATTCATGCTAAGTTTTAATTTTCCCACTTATATACGCGTGCTAAGCGTTGGCATCTTGCATATTTGTAGAACCTACTTTTTCCCTAGGGTGCACACCCTCTAAACAATTAAACAAACAATAAATGATGAATTGAAATGATGGGAGAGGTCATTTGTATTTACTTGGTTCAGGTTTGAATACCTTTTGTCCACCGTAGTTCCTTGAATCCACATTTTAAGGAAGAGGATAAAAAATTTCCAACTTGCAATGGTTAAAATGAGTTGTCTACCCCTATTTACATACTTATTTTTGCTCTTTTTTCCCTAGTTTGGTCCTATTTTTCTTTATTGGCTTGGTGGGTGCTTGGGTTTCTTTTTGAGGGATCTTTGGGTCATTCTTATGAAATTTTTCTTTTGTTTTGGTTTTTTTATGAGATGGGTTACACTCACATCATCCTGTGGTGAAGTTTTTTTTTTCAACACTTACATGTAGGTTAGGTTCTCATCACCTTGCATCTTGCATTTTGTTGAATTTTTCTGCTTTTCAATAAGATTGATGCCATTGAGGTGTGACACAGAACCTTATATGTTTCTTTAGAAGTGTCATAATTAGGTGGTAGAGCCTTCCTCTATAGGGATGCCCTGGGTAGATCCTTTGTTTCATTTTTGCATCCATGCTATGAGTTTTTCATAGGCTTGGGAGTCCCTTTAGTCCCGCCATGAATGTGTGTTGAAGCCTCATTATTCTTCATCTTTTTTTTTCCTATACCTGAGGGAATCCATAAGAACATGGTTTGTTGTCTTTAAAGATTGCTTAAACTATGAAAGAAACATATAACAAGAATTTATTTATTCTTTTTGGTCTCATTCAGATTATTTCAGAAAATGACCCCCCTTGGAGTCTTCCATTTTCAGACTCTCTAAAATTGAAAAGATTGTCCAGTGATCTTGTTTCCCTTCATGCTCGTCAAACTAAAATTTGAAGGAACATTTTTCTGGTGGTAGCTTACCCCTTTTTCGGTCCGGATGGTTAATTTACAAATAAAGGTATTCCCTAGGACCTTCAGTTTGATAGGAGAGTATTATCAGGCATAAGTTTAACCCTTTTTTGGCCCTGAGGGACTAAATTTGCGAAAAAGGGCCATTCTCCATGGTTTTGGTTTATCTCTTTTTTGGGCCTTGGAGATTATCTATGAAAATGGAACCCCCTTAAAGTCCATAGTTAATATTTTTTCAAACTCCCTAAATATGAAAAACTCATTAAGTGACATTGTTCATTTCACACTCGTTAATTGGCCCAAAAGGAATATCTATTTGGCATAAGTTTAACCCTTTTTCTGGCCAAGAAATTACCCAGCAAAAAGGTATTCCTCTGGAGACATGTCTCATCAAGAGAGTTCTCCTAAGTTATGTTTTATACTTTTTCGGGCTAAGGGGACTAAATTTTGAAAAAGGTTGTGAGTCCATAGTTAAGCTCTTTTCATACTTCTTAAAATTGAAAAGATAGCCGAGTGATCTTGTCTCTGTCACACTTGTTAAAATGGTTTTGAAGATATGTCATTTCGGTATAAATTTAACCCTTTTTCCGGACCGACTGGACTAATTATGAAAAAGGAATACTCTGGAACCTTCTTTTAGTGTTTTTCAGACTCTCTGAACATGAAAAACCATCGATCTTACCTTCTCTAGGCTCGTAAAACTTCACATGGAAGGAGTCTTGTTGTGTCATGCTATAATCACATCACATGTCTCATCCTTGCATATTTGGCCTAATGTCAGCTTCATGTTGCTATTACTGAACCTTTAAATCATTACTTAGATGCAATCCTTGTAACACTTTTTTCCTTTGCAATCTCACACCTTTACCCATGGAGGAATTTTCCCAAGTGTCCTTATCCTACACATGTCTCCTCACACCAAGAATCAATATGTTCCATGTTCTTTGAACTAGTTTTATTTCCCATGACACTCGTTCCTCCTTTATAACATATCATTCTTTTAATATTTTTCAAGATCGTTAAAATTTTGAAAAAGACAAAAAAAAAAAAATATTCCAAAAGAGGGGATGGGATAAACATTATCTTTTATTGGCAGCAATATAGTCTCCCTTGGACAAATCACAACCTTTTGTTTGTTCTGCAAGAATTGGGATCTAGTATGACCTTATGAAGTTGTTCTCATTACATAGACTTGTTTCCTCCTTCATTTGGTTACTTTTACAAACATATGGAGAGTTTTTGGTACCTCTTTTATCACAAACTTATGTCAATAATATGATTCCTAAGTATCATCATTTTTTTGTGCATTTGTCCAAGGGAACTTTTATCCAACTAGATTTGGTCATTCTGTAGTTGATCTCTTGACTTTCATGAGTCTGACATCCTGAGTATCCAGTCAAGTTCAGATTCAGAATCAATGAATTTTTGTTTCTGATGATCAAGGTCCTCTAGTATTTTCCCGATGGCATGTCAAATACCTCAGACTAGTGAGTCTTACACTCCTATTGTACTCCTACCTATTTTTTGAAGATATTGAAGTTGTTTCTCAAGCTATGAAGTTATCATCTCCATCCACAGTCATTGATGATTCCTAAGGATGCATATCATATAGTACTTGTATATCTTCGGATCATTTTGAGATGTAGCTCTGCTATGTATTGTTCGCGACTACACTTTATATATACATTCATATTTTTCTTGTAGTCATGATTATTTTATATGACATGGATCTACAATGTACTTGATTGGAAGCCATTCTTAATCTTATCTTGAGCATGGGTATGCTTGCCTCAGAGAGATTATCATTATTTTGCAGTTGACATGCTCACGAACACTCGTTATTGGCTCACTCAACTTTGTCCCTTCCCACTATGTAACTATATTGTAATGTATTTTTTCCATCAGTTGCTCTTCTAACCTCACACATTAGGGGGCATCTGTTATAGTCCAAAAATTCCACATCTATGCATCCAAGACATTGGCTCGTCCATTTGCATACTTTTCCAAACATATTGTGACGTTTCCTTCTAAAAAACATTTTTTGGATAATGTACATGCCATACTGTACTAACATCCTACGTACACACGCATGCTACATGTTATTTATCATGTGTACATATGCTTGTTGCATGCTAAGTAGTGCACATTTACCTCCAAAATTTGCAAAAAATATAAAATTGCATGTATTTTTGCAGAGTTTAAGGGCTATGGAGGGTTTATTAACCATTTTATCCCTTGTATCACATCCCCAAACTAAATAACCATCGTTTTCTCATATAAAAAGAGGTACTGGCGATTCATTTACACATATGAACCAGAGAATAAGAAAACTCTGCCAAAATCCTTTCCCTATCATTGCCCAAGTTTTGCATCTTGCTCTGAGTTTTAGCCTCAGCTTTCCTGTCCAACCATTCTCCTTATGAAACACTTCCTTCTTCCCTTGATGGCATGTTGGTTGTGAGAATTCTATGTGGGATTGATGCACTTGGAGCCATGATAGAGGAGCCTGGACTTGGTTCGTAGAGAGGTGTTCGCAAGAAAAGGTTGTAAACTTCATCTTGAATTTGAATAAAAGAGATTATCTTTGTCCCAAAACTCTATGTGTACATGTTCTTGTTAATTTGAGCATTTATATATATATTTAGGATCTTAAGTGATTATTATAGATTTCATATGTTGTTGCATTATATTCTTAACCCCTTTTAGGTCAACTTTCGGAGGATATCTGTAATCTAAGAGGCAACAACAAGTGGAAGAGGTCTACATCAACCGTAAGGATTCAAGGTGCACTCATTAACTTTCTCTTCTATGTTTCTCTTGTCACTTAATCTAGATTTTTTGGGGCTAGATTAGAGATAAGTCAGTCTTTTAAGGGATTTATCGCTCTGTCTATTCCTTAGACCCAGTTTAGGGGGGATTTCCCCATAACACTTCAAGAAAAGAAACTCATATAAATGAAGACAATCATGGGTGTAATGTCCAAAAACACCACAAATAGAGAAATGTTTATTTGTGTGAAGATAAGGGTTCTTCCCCTATTTTTGCTTGGGATTATTTTCTTGACCTTGGCTTGTGGTGTTTTGGTTTCCCCTAGCATTGGTATTGGGTTGTTGGTTTTGGTTCCCTTGATTTCCTTGGTTTCGATGTTGGTCATTTTGTTTTCTCTTCCATTTATTCTTCTTTTTTTATTGGTATTTTGATTAGGGAGGTTGGGGACATTCTTTTGAGTCTACACCTATCCTTGAAGAGGAGGTGTAGGTTTACCAACTTTAACGAGAGCTTGGGGGTACTATAACTAGAGGAACTGAAACTACTAGAAAAGGGATTTCAATTCATTCTTTGACATGGTCATGGACACATCCTCGGAGATAAGAGGAAGTAACTAATTCAAAAATCAATCCATGAGGAACCTGCCATTAATATCAACTTTACACAAGCTACATCATATACTCCATTCAGGGATATGATCCATGGTATAGGTGGTAGTGGTTTGATTGAAATTGGAGAGAATATTGATTCATATGTCATGGAGAACCAGGAGTTGAAAAAATATTAAAAACACTTTATCTATGGACTCAAAGGAGGCATGAGAATGGCCTATTTGATCAATATACCATTTTGTATCCACATACATGAAATTTCATTGAAACAAACTCAATCTAATCAATTATTTGGTGATGTTATTAGAATAACACCAAATGTGGAAATAATTGATGTTTTTGGAAGGATCTTCTCCAACATGACCCTCAAATTTAGGGATATTCGAGGGTAGCTTAGTTGGCATAATGGGCCAAGTGGAATCATTTCAGCTAGTGTCATTGATGAGTTTGGTCAAATATAGGATATTCAACATCACCATGTAAGTTAAAGTGGGTTGGTTAACATTAGTTCCCTCCATGGTGGAAAATGGTGTGGTACTGAGGTTAGAGGAATATAAATTAGTTGAACAAGAAATAGTTCCAGGAATAGCTGAAGTAGAAGGCCTTGAAGGAGATGAGGATTATGAATTCAAAGAGGATGAACTTCTCGAATCCAAGGATGATGAGCCAAAGGGTGGGCTAGGTTGAGGAACCTTAAATTATTAAGTAGGATATACAACACATCTGGGAATACTCAAATGATGAATGCATCAGAGCCTACAAGAGAGTCTCCTTGGGGGGCCTACAATTCCTATATGTAAGTATCTCTCCTAAACTCAAATTATTCTATCAAAGGTTAACGTCACCAAAGAAATCAATCAAGCTAATATAATAATCAAAAAATAAAAATTGTGTGCTCAGGTAGTGCAACAAGTGGTTTCAACTATGTTTGAATATAGATAAAAGTGACCTAATTGAAGATTTTTGACCAATCAAAAGAAAAATACTCTATCCTAATAGATAAAATAATAATACTAAAACAATTCCCTATCCTTCCAATCAACTAATAACAAGGTTATATGAGGTCCCCTACATAGATAAGTGAAGTTATGAAAGATATAGTTATAACTAGGAGACAATGGGTGATGAAATCTCAAAGGCCCATACAAATCTATATTAGGTTCCCTCCCTCCTATGAGAGCCACATAGGTAAAATACTTAGTACATTGGCCACTAATCTACCTATTCAAAAATAGTTGCAATAGGTTACCTTACCTTCAAGATAAAATCAAACAATCAAGGGATATTCAATAGTGAAAGAGATAAGAGTCTCAATCAAACTTCTAGTCCCAACCTTGGCATTATCCTCTACAAAGAGCATGCATGTTGTTAAATGAGTCTTGACCATTATTCTAGAAAGGATTTTATGTTCTTTAAATGTCAACCACTATGTTTCAGATGTAAAATAGTTGTGATTATTTATTTGTATTCATATCCCCATAACCCTAACTTAAATGCAATGTTCCTTTTACCCCAAGGGGGACTTATGTGTGTTAAGTTATATGGTTTATTTTAGAGACAATATAAGGTTC